>SEYY01002862.1:55000-97500 GCA_009176605.1 Armadillidium nasatum | reverse complement strand
TGAACGTATAACGTTCTGTTGCTACATATCGTAGAAAATTATTTCTTCCTTAAGGTATGTCTTTCAGTTGTTAGGAAAATACAGGAGGAACAAAATAAATAATCAAGAGAACTTTAAAGATGGAAAATTCGCGGTGTAGTGTAACATTAGATAGCAAAACAGAAAGTATCAAACTTTCTAATCAATAGTGGGTAGTACCTCCTCTGGCCCTCCGTTCTTTCTAATACCGTTTCAGCATTGTTCCCAGTAAAGCGCTCTTTAAGAAAGCTACACTGGCGATCGGAGAAAAGATTAGAACTGAGATGTTTTCAAATCTTCCTGTTAAGAATAGATTCGAAAACTTTAGAAAGATCGAAGGTTAAAGAAATTGGACGATAGTTAGAGGACTGAGAGGGGTCTTCCTTCTTTGGCACAGGCTGAATGAGCCCGCGCTTCGAACAAAAAGGGAAGGTCAAAGTAGAAAGACAGAGACGAAATAGTTTACCGAGGGAAGGTGCAAGCTAAGAGCACAAGTTTTGATAACCACAGAAGGGATACCATCAGGACCATAAGCCTTCTTAGTGTTAAACTCAGAGAGAGAGAGAGAGAGAGAGAGAGAGAGAGAGAGAGAGAGAGAGAGAGAGAGAGAGAGAGAGAGAGAGAGAGAGAGAGAGAGAGAGAGAAGTGACATCTTTAGAAGAAATTACAATATTAGTCATAAATGAGTTGGAGGGGGTTGATGAAGGAGGAGTTGCTCCGGAATCGCCTAAGATTGATTAAGATGCAAAAGCTTGAGCGGAGAGCTCAGCTTTAATAGAATGTATTGGCATAATTAGGGAGGGACCGACTAGCCCCCTCCCCTTTCAGAATTTTCAGTCAATACAATTCAAAATTCAAGTACCCTTATAACAGAAATCAAGAGGATTCATATCTTTGGACCTCGCAGGCCAGGACATTGTACCATTCCGTCCAATCCATCGATTTGGAGATTGAACATCCGGGTAATTTCGAACGCCAATATGAAAATGTGCTGGAGTCCTGTTGTATTGGAACCACATTCGTCTGCGGTTAGCTAAGAGTTCATACTCTAATAATCCAGGAAGAACTTTCTGAAGAAATATTCTGTATGCATTTCCGGGAGTGGTGTTGGAACGTATATACTGGAAAGTTCGAGAAATCTCTTTAAAACAAATACAAGCTATATCTTGCAAACTAAACGTTTGCGGAGATAAGTATATAAAATTACATGCGCCTAATTTACCTTTCTCTACACACTGGTAAATTTTTTTTCTAATTCGAAATAGATTATTTTGAATATATATATATATATATATATATATATATATATATATATATATATATATATATATATATATATATATATATATATATATATATATATATATATATATATATATATATATATATATAATATATATTATTTTGACATTGTCACAGGGTGAATATTTGGGTTTTTAGAGTTTTAATCTAGTGCCAAAATTTAGTTCTAGAAATCGGTTTCAGTTTACCTTTATTTTTTCTAATCTTTCTATTTATTTTAGGACTTCCCCTCTCTTGATCCTCGAAGAAAGAAATATATTTTCCGGTGTTCAAAAGGACCTGATGAGTGCTACGGGAACACGTTTCTTGAATGTGCAAAAAAATACATCGCAAACCGTGACAAAAACTTGAAATTCGTTATCTGTGTAATGAGGTCAAAGAACGGGCCAATTGGAGGCTTCAAAAAAGTAATAATAATAATAATAATAATAATAATAATAATAATAATAATAATAATAATAATAATAATAATAATAATAATAATAATAATAATAATAATAATAATAATAATAATAATAATAATAATAATAATAATAATAATAATAATAATAATAATAATAATAATAATAATAATAATAATAATAATAATAATAATAATGATAATAATAATAATAATAATAATAATAATGATAATAATAATAATAATAATAATAATAATAATAATAATAATAATAATAATAATAATAATAATAATAATAATAATAATAATAATAATAATAATAATAATAATAATAATAATAATAATAATAATAATAATAATAATAATAATAATAATAATAATAATAATAATAATAAATAATAATAATAATAATAATAATAATAATAATAATAATAATAATAATAATAATAATAATAATAATAATAATAATAATAATAATAATAATAATAATAATAATAATAATAATAATAATAATAATAATAATAATAATAATAATAATAATAATAATAATAATAATAATTGCTTACTATAATTTAGATTGACACAGTTAGGCTTATAACCCAAGTTATTCTTAGAATCTTCTTAGAATTCTTAGAACATTGTTAAATATTTCAAGTGATGTAAAAAATTATTCGTTATAGAACGTGTAAGTCTTTGGGGTTTTAAGAGTTCCCAGAGTTTTGCTGACGAAGGTAGAATTTGGCTATTGTCATTCTGCTAAGTGTCCTGACAAGTTTTTTTGGACTAAAAAAAAAAAAAAAAAAAAAATTGCGTTGTTCCAGAGGTATAGTACTTTAATCCAATCTCTAAAGTGTTCTATAACGATCATCCTTTCATATTATTTTTTCAAAATGACATAACAGCGAACAACGCCTTGCAGAATACACTGATTTTTTTTTTTTAAGTGATATGAAGGTCAAACACTGTCTTGGAGTTCTATTCTATTTCTTCCAAGATGGATTGAAAATTATTTGTATTAGTTTTAGTTGAATGTAATTGCGATTCACATCCTTTTCTAACAACAAATACATTCGAAAAATAAATTAATCCCCATTTGCATTAAATTCAGTGGAATAGATCTTAAACATCGTTAGCTTATTCAGAATACAGGTAACCGATTACTAGTGAATAGAAAGCGGTTATTTCCCAGACATAGATGGAATATACTCCTTTCTTTCAAGAGTTCAATAAGCGTGCCATTGCTCCCTGCAATCAGGACACTCACTACATCACAGCAACTGAATTAATTCAACGATTCAATGGAAATGTGCTGATGATTGAGGCACACACCTTCATAGTCTTGCATCAAATAAGTGGACAACTAACTACTTTTGCACCTCAGAGTACGAGGGTCATTCTGATTTCTTTTGTTGTTGTCCTGTGGTTAACTCCAAATCATATTTACTATGATTTTCAGTTTCATTCGTGCCTATTTTGGAACAAATTCTGCTCTGGAACTTCTGCAACAATTGCATTATAAACAACAAACACTTCCTATCCAGAGGCTTATTGCACGATCATTATCAAAGTTTGAAAAGTGGAAAATTTTTCTAACTAGAGAATAATTATATAATACAGTAAAGCATTAGCAATAATGCAACTAAATAGTATTAATTGAGCAACTGCCAATTAATATATATGGCGTAAGTCAATTTGTAATTGAATGTCCCTACCCTCTGTTCTCTCAATCTTATATATATATATATATATATATATATATATATATATATATATATATATATATATATATATATATATATATATATATATATATATATATATATATATATATATATATATATATATATATATATATATATATATATATATATATATATATATATATATATATCTTGCTTTCAGTGTTGCCGTTCTAATGGGATATCGTATCCGAAAATAAGACAATGCTCAATATCTGATGAAGGAAACCAGTTACTTCACAACGCAGGAGTAATTCAACGCAAAATGACACCTTATATTCGTGAAGTTCCTTTGGTTTTAGTTAATGGCGTAAGTTGGAATATATATATATATATATATATATATATATATATATATATATATATATATATATATATATATATATATATATATATATATATATATATATATATATATATATATATATATATATATATATATATATATATATATATAATATATATATATATTAGGATGTATCTCCGTCCGAAGCGATGTGAGCGGAGTGATAGGATGAGCAAGACCATTCCGTTTCACTTCGAGAGGGTTAGTGTACCCTCTTCTCATATTGGAATATCTATGCTCTCATTACACCCCCCCCCCCTCTTCTCTTTACATGTTCCCACAAATTTACAAGCACTTTCCCGTACATTATCTTTTTAAATAAAATATAAATGGCGATAAATAAAGTTGCCTCGGAGATGTTTGGATGATCAGCATTCAAAGAATGCTCCTCATCTACCCCTCATCCACTCCTCACCCCATCATCACTTGGGAGTTGGCTGCCTCTGATGATGACGTTGGTGCCGCCAGGATCTTGCAGCAGGCTAGCCCTAGTGTAAGGTGTTCTTTTTTCCATTAATTTCTGTAATATTCGCAGTCTTTTGTCTAATCTCCACTCTGACGAACATCATTTTTCTTCTTCTAGACCTCATATCTTGTTCTTACCTGAAAATCAGGGGCTTGAGTTTGTTCACAGCAAACCCTAATCCTTTTCTAGGAGGGGGAAGAAATATAAAATAAAAGAAACTCCACCAAATCCCAGCCTAACACTAATTTCTCAAGTGAGCGCAGACTGAGGCCTTAAAGAGAGGAAAGAATGAATGCAGCAGGGAAAAACAGATGATGACAGAGTTTCACATAACAGATGTAGTTGGAAAGAAGGAGGCATCACAACGGACAAGCCAGGAGTTTAATATATTCACACAAAATTCACACGAAAGTATGGTACCCCTTGTGATAAGAGGACGACGCAATGGTGCTGGAATGCGAAAGTATGTATATATGTATTGTATATGCATGCGTGTGTGTGATTGTATATTGCGATGTGTGTGTGATTGTATATTGCGATGTGTGTTGTGCGAATGCATGTGCTACACATGTGTTTGCATATTGATAATATGTTCATTGCGAGTATATAGTTTCTACAGGTTTGGCGTTTCAGGAGCTAAAATTTGAATACCTTTACATATTTTACTAAATTCCAAATGAAACCAACTAAACTTCAATTTTATTTCCTAGCATTTTAACTCAAATCAGTTTCTTCTTTGGCTCTATTAAGTCTGACACTATTCATTCGTGTTTTTTTTTCTTTTTTTTTTCAATGCATGTATAGTGAATTTATTCAATCATTTATTTCTTGAAGATGAGGTCAGTGTATCCTCGAAACGTTGAAATTATTGATAAATGATGTTTTAAGAAAAATACTAATAAATTATGTTTAAAGCTTTATTATTGCTCTTTATTATTAAATATATATATATATATATATATATATATATATATATATATATATATATATATATATATATATATATATATATATATATATATATATATATATATATATATATATATATATATATATATATATATATATATATATATATATATATATATATATATATATATATATATATATATATATATATATATATATATATATATATATATATATATATATATATATATATATATATATATATATATATATATATATATATATATATATATATATATATTATTCAGAAATATGGTGGAAAAAATTTTGAGAAGGTAAAGAATCAAGGATTAGCCATAACTCATATTCTACAATTCATTTGTAAACATTATAAAGGACCTATTCCTAAAATTAAATATTTTTATCCAAATTCCTAGTGTTGATTATTTTTATCCAAATTCCTAATGTTGATTATTTTTATCCAAATGCCTAGTATTAATTTTATACAAATGCCTAGTATTAATTTTATACAAATGCCTAGTGTTGATTATTTTTATCCAAATTCCTAGTGTAGATTTTTTTATCAAATTCCTAGTGTTATTTATTTTTATTCAAAATTCCTAGTGTTGATTATTTTAATCCAAATTCCTAATGTTGATTATTTTTATCCAAATATCTAGTGTTCATTTTTATTTAAATTCCTAGTGTTGATTATTTTTAATAAAACTTATATTTCTCTTCTCTCCTTACAGTCGTTTTACTCATTATTACTTGTTTCATTTATTTATTTTTTTGTTATTTTATTTTACTTTATTTTACTTTTTAAGTTATTCCTTACTAGTGATGGATCGGATGTCATATTTTCTAATTTGCGGATGCGGATGTCGAATTTTGGAGAAGTGCGGATGCGATTGCGGATGCGGATGTTGAATTTTTGAAAGTGCGGATGCGGATGTTGAATTTTCGAAAAGTGCGGACGCGGATGTTAATTTTGATGAGGATGCGGATGCGGATGCGGATGTTAATTTTGATGAGGATGCGGATGCGGATGTTAATTTTGATCGGGATGCGAATGAGTATGATACTATATAATATATATATATATATATATATATATATATATATATATATATATATATATATATATATATATATATATATATATATATATATATATATATATATATATATATATATATATATATATATATATATATATATATATATATATATATATATATATATATATATATTTATATATATTAGGGATGGAGCGATACCAAAATTTTTACCGATACCGATACCTAAAAATTTCCGGATCCGATACCGATACCGATACCTAAAAATATGCCGATACTTGCCGATACTACTACCGATACCCGATGCTTTACTATTATCCAAAAATTTTGAGGATACCGATACCGATACTGAAAAGGTCGATACCGATACAGTATCGGAAAATATGCCGATACTTGCCGATACCGATACCGATACCCGATACTTCACTCCATCCCTATATATATATATATATATATATATATATATATATATATATATATATATATATATATATATATATATATATATATATATATATATATATATATATATATATATATATATATATATATATATATATATATATATATATATATATATATATATATATATATATATATATATATATATATATATATATATATATATATATATATATATATATATATATATATATATATATATATATATATATATATATATATCATATATATCATATCACCTTTCCCACTTTCGTGGGGTGGTGCCCGCCACAATTCCCTTACAACCAACCCTTTCCAACCCCTTTCACCACCGCCCTTAATCTCTCTGTCTCTACAAATCTTCTACCCTCTTCTAAACTCAAATTCCTTCCATCAAAATCTCTCTCACTCCATCCATCCATCTCCACTTCGGCCTTCCCCTATCCCTACCTATATTCACATGGAATCTAAGTACCTTGCCCCCCATTCTGTTCTCATTCATTCTTCACATATGTCCAAACCATTTTAGCACATCCTCCTCCTCTCTATCAATTACACCCTTCTTCCATTTACACATCTCCCTTATTCTTTCATTTCTAATCCTATCAATCCTTCTCAATTTATATATCGCTCTCAAATCTTTCATCTCAAAGACATTGAAACTTTTTCTCGAACGAGCACTTATCATCTATGTTTCACACCCATACAATACAGAAGGTGAACACATACATTCAAAAACATTTTTATCTTTATTTCTTTCGAAATTTTTCCTTTCTTCCATACTTTTCTTAGGCCCCCCAATACTTTTATTCCTTCTACCACTCTGTTCTTTATTTCTTTTTCCGTCCCACCCTTACCTTCCATCCAACATTACTAGATATTTGAATTCATTCACCTCCTCAAGTTTCCATTCTCACACTTCTACAAACCAACTCCTCCCTCCAGATTTCCTCATCCCCACCTCCAATCCTCATAACTTTATTCTTCGCTGGATTGAATTTCAATCTCGTGTTTGCACATTTCCCTTCAAACTTTCTCACAAGTATTCTCATCTTTTCTCCAGATTCTGCCACCAACACATGCCGCATCATCTGCAAAAAGGAAAACATTCACTTCACATTCACCCTCCATATTTCTCAACGTAATACTCTTCCCTTCTCTCTCCATTTTTCTAAGTAAACCATTCATCAATAGATTAAATAACATGGAGATATTACACACCCCTGTCTCAATCCCACTCCTATGCTAAACCAATCCGATAGTTCTCTCTTCACCCTCACTCTTGATCTACAATTCGCATATATATATATATATATATATATATATATATATATATATATATATATATATATATATATATATATATATATATATATATATATATATATAATATATATATATATATATATATATATATTAGTGATGGATCGGATGTCATATTTTCTAATTTGCGGATGCGGATGTCGAATTTTGGAGAAGTGCAAATGCGGTGCGGATGCGGATGTTGAATTTTTGAAGATGCGGATGCGGATGCCATCACTATTCCTTACGTTTAATAAATTAGGTGAATGCAGCTTCGTTTGTAAATGAAAGACTGTCCAGAACACAAAAATTATGAGATTTGTTTTCCTTTATTACTGTTTGTTGTTCTATAATTCATTATTGAATGAATCTATTGTCATAAAAACCTTCATTATATGTAAATTCAATTTTATACAAAAAAAATTTAAAACTATAAATATGTTTATTTTAAAATCCAGGATCTCACAAACCATGACTTGTAGGACAAAAGTTCATGCATAAAATTTTTTCGTTGTGTAGATGTTCCCTGTCCATTGTCCAAATGGGTCCAAGATGTTACGATACACCATATATGTATATATATATATATATATATATATATATATATATATATATATATATATATATATATATATATATATATATATATATATATATATATATATATATATATATATATATATATATATATATATATATATGCGCGTGCGTATGCGTGTGTGTGTGTGTATGTGTTTGCGTGTGCGTGTGTGAATTCAGGGTTTATTTATATCAATGAAAATGATAAACAATCTAAAATTATACTTTATCATTGTTTTCTTTTAAATTTAAACTGTGAATATTTTGAGCTTCAATATAGAATTAATTTACATTATTGAGCAACTTCAATAAAAAGCAGAAAAATATTTTAATTACCAAATATTATATATCATTCGAGTCCATAGTTTAATGTCTAATTTTTTATTTTTTATTTTATTTTAATAAAAATAAGATGGTGTCTGTGTGTGTGTGTATGCTCGCCGTACACACACACACACACACACACACACACACACACACACTATATATATATATATATATATATATATATATATATATATATATATATATATTTATATATATATATATATATATATATATATATATATATATATATATATATATATATATATATATATATATATATATATATATATATATATATATATATATATATATATATATATATATATATATATATATATATATATATATATATATATATATATATATATATATATATATATATATATATATATATATATATATATATATATATATATATATATATATATATATATATATATATATATATATATATATATATATATATATATATATATATATATATATATATATATATATATATATATATATATATATATATATATATATATATATATATATATATATATATATATATATATATATATATATATATATATATATATATATATATATATATATATATAGATTATATATATATATATATATATATATATATATATATATATATATATATATATATATATATATATATATATATATATATATATATATATATATATATATATATATATATATATATATATATATATATATATATATATATATATATATATATATATATATATATATATATATATATATATATATATATATATATATATATATATATATATATATATATATATATATATATATATATATATATATATATATATATATAATAATTCGGTAACTTAATAGTCAAATTCTTTTAAATTTTATTATGACACTTACAAAATACATCAAAATTTAAGAGGAGGGAAAAAAGTCCTCCTTCTCCTCCTTCTTCTTCTTCTTTTTCTTCTTTTTCTTCTTTTTCTTTTTCTTCTTACATTTTAAGATGCGCATTCTGCTGGTTGTTCTCCTTGGTACGTTGAACAAACCAATTTTTTTAGATTTATCTGAGCCAGCTCGAGGTTTACTTCAGTGAAATTCTGTTCACCAAAAAAAATTATATATATATATATATATATATATATATATATATATTATATATATATATATATATATATATATATATATATATATATATATATATATATATATATATATATATATATGTATATATTATACCTCCTCTGGTTGGCAAAGGCCAGAGGCCTACCAATATCCACTAGAATTGGGAAAATTCCGGCATTCTTGTCGTTAATGGCCTACATATCCCGATACACGGCGTTTAAAAGTTGGCATGTCAAAGAAAGTTGGAAAAACTGATAGAGAAAGTGTGTTCCAGATTTGATCAGTAGATACATGTAAGATTGAGCATAGCGGTTAAGTCTGGGGTCGGAGAGTTGGACAAAGAAAGGATGAGACTGTGTAGAAAGTCGTGTCCAACGAGCCCTTCTTTATGGAGGAGGTATCCGGCGCGATAGTTCAGAAGAGCAATGTCCGTTGTAATAGCGATAGTAAAGAGAGAGTGACGCAACAATTCGACGGGCAGAAAGAGATTGGAGAGAATTAGTAAGAGTGGGAGATTGATGAGACGAAAAGCCTTAGATTCCTCTTTCTCAAGGAGAGTTGTATTAGTGGAACCACCCCAGATGTGTGAAGAATACTCCATACAGGGGGCGAACAACACCCCTATAGAGAGCAAGCTGTTGGGTGGAGGGAAGAAATTACCAAGGCGTCTCAGAACACCCAACCTCTTAGAAGCTTGTGTAGAAAGAGAAGTAATGTGATCTTCCCAAGTAAGATCAAGAGAAAAAGATATATCGAGAATATTAAGAACAGATGAAGGTTTGAGTTGTACGTTTTCGAAGATGTCATAGTTGTGTGGAAAGTTATGTCGAGTAGAAAGATGGAGAAATTGAGTTTCTGAGTCATTGAAAACGACCATATTTTCTTTGCACAAATTTGAAATAAGAAAAAGATCAAAGGTCAGTTACTCCAAGGCCACGCTTCTTGTATCAGTTAACTGCTGTTAAGAGGGACCTCTTACAAACTGAAAGGAGTAGTGAAGTGAGGAGTCATCATGGATTGGTAATGAAGTAACAGAGATAATATCATTAATGGAAAGTAAAAAAAAGAGTTGGAGATAGGACAGATCCCTGAGGAACACCGCTATTTATAGATTTAAAGGAAGAACTGTGACCGTCTACAACACCTGATATAGAATGCCCTGAAAGGAAATCAGAGAGAAGGATAGATTCCTGAAAGAGGGAAGTTTAGAAATTTAAAGCCTTGTGCCAGATTCTATCGAAAAATTTCGGAATGTCTAGAGCCTCAGCGAAAGATTCACCGAAATACCGAAGAGTGGAGTGTCAAGAATTAGAAAGAAGAGAAAGAAGATAACCAGTAGTTCGTTCTTTACGAAAGCAAAGCCGTATTGGCGATCAGAGATAAGATTTAGAGGATATGATGTGTTTCCAAATCTTCCTGTTTAGGATAGATTCGGAAACTTTAAACTTTGTATAAAAAGGAAGTTAAAGAAATAGGACGATAGTTAGAGGGTTGAGAGGGGCCCCCTTTCTTCGGCGTATCATAAATGAGAGCACGTTTCCAGAAAGAAGTGAAGGTCGACGTAGAAAGACTGAAACGAAATAGTTTACCAAGGCCAGGTGCAAGCTCGGAGGCACAAGTTTTGAGAACAGAAAGGAATACCGTCAGGGTCGTTCGCTTTCTTAGTATTAAACTCAGAGAGAGCAGAAATGACATCTTTGGAAGAAATTACAATATTAGGCATAAAGGAGTTCGAGGCGGTTGAAGGAGAAGTAATAGCTCAGGAATTAGCTAAGGTAGAATTTGAGGCAAAGGTTTGAGCTTAAAGTTCAGCATTAGTGGGAGGTAAAACGGGAGTTGTGCCGTCAGAAGATACTAGAGAAAGGAAAGTTTAAGAAGCAAGATTAGAGTTGATATATATATATATATATATATATATATATATATATATATATATATATATATATATATATATATATATATATATATATATATATATATATATATATATATATATATATATATATATATATATATATATATATATATATATATATATATATATATATATATATATATATATATATATATATATATATATATATATATATATATATATATATATATATATATATATATATATATATATATATATATATATATATATATATATATATATATATATATATATATATATATATATATATATATATATATATATATATATATATATATATATATATATATATATATATATATATATATATATATATATATATATATATATATATATATATATATATATATATATATATATATATATATATATATATATATATATATATATATATATATATATATATATATATATATATATATATATATATATATATATATATATATATATATATATATATATATATATATATATATATATATATATATATATATATATATATATATATATATATATATATATATATATATATATATATATATATATATATATATATATATATATATATATATATATATATATATATATATATATATATATATATATATATATATATATATATATATATATATTATATATATATATATATATATATATATATATATATATATATATATATATATATATATATATATATATATATATATATATATATATATATATATATATATATATATATACTATATATATATATATATATATATATATATATATATATATATATATATATATATATATATATATATATATATATATATATATATATATATATATATATATATATATATATATGCAGTTTACACCAGCTTTCGTCAATAATGGATGTCTACAGCAGGCATTTATGCACTAACATCCAACTGAACTCAAGTTTTCAAATGAAACTGATGACAAAATAAAGTTAATATATGTTAAAATAAACTATCGATTGGTATGTAATGTTATATGGTAAACTGTTAAGGGATGCTTTGTTTTGCTTAATTTCTGAAAAAAATATCTTCACGGAAGAAGAGTAATGTTGGGTTACTATCTCATTCCTATATCCAGCTCAAAATTTCCATTCTACCTCATCTTGACTACCAGAATCAAGACTGATCTCTGTTATATAAAAATAAGAATGTGTATCTTATAATAAATAACACTGTTCATTTTGCGAGTGAAATTAATTGAAACAGTTTATATAAGAGAGGGTTCAATGTTAAAATCACTTTTCAAATTCTTGACTGATTAATTTCAAATTTACAGTGTCTTTGCATTTCAACAATCTAAGATAATGTCGATTTGTGACGTTTTTTCTGTATCTATTACGGTTTGTAAGTTTTTTTGGAAAATTTACACCTGAAAAAGGTGAATGGCTGGGCCAAACTACTGGTAGAAATGATTTGAAAATTTAACAGTGTATTCACAGTTTTAATAGCTGCAAACGCTAAGTGGCTATTTTTAATATCTGCTTTAGAAAAAAAAGATATATGCCCTTGAATGTCTGACTATTTTGAAAATTTTGAAAAATTTACCCTTCCGGACAAAATTTTTTTTAAAAAACTACACGTATGACTTTTTTTTCATTTGTGGTCGGTGTATGTAGGAGGTACAGGGCTACAACTTACCCTCGAAACATCATTCAATGTTATTTGTTCTTTTTGAGACACAGCCTCTCAAATGTTGAAAATTTTGAAATTATTTTGAAAATTGTCAAAATTTGAGTCTCTCTCGAAAACAACAAAAAGAACTGAATGGTATATTGAGAGAAAGTTGCAACTCTGTACCTTTTCTATACACCCACAAAAAATGAAAATAGCCTTACGTGTAGCTTTTTTCCTTTTTTTTTTTTGTCCGGAAGTTTAATTTTCCAAAATTTAAAATTTTTTTTCCAGTTGGGCATTCAAGGGCAGAACTTTTTTTTTCTATAGCAGATTTTGTAGCTGCTGGACTGTGAATATACATTTCAGTTTTAAGGTCATTTCGACCAGTGGTTTTTCAATTCTATTCATTTTTATCAAGGGTAAGTTTTCCAAGAAACTTTCAAAACTTTATACTGTAGATACAGGAAAAAGTCAGATATCAAGTTTTTTTTTCAACTCGTTGAAATGCATATAATCTGTAAATTTCATAAAAATCGGTCAAAAATTAAAAAACTTTTTCTGAAATTGAACCCTCTCAATAATTATACGTTTGTTGTTGTAGAAGTACGCACTTGAAGTAAAATTTTAAAATGTTAGAGCAACTACTTTGAACACAAGTTATGTATTTAACTTGGCAGTAATTTTCTTTGTCAATTGACAGACTAATGATGACGGTATGATAGGAGATTCGTAGGCTAGAAAAGATAACGAAAAAATTACAGAGAAAGATGAAATGTTTCAAATACTGCAGAAGTTTGTTCCTGAAATAAGCTTATACCCTTCTTTCATAGCGGATAAGAAGTGATCTGAAAGATTGGACAGTAATGGTGATGATGATAACACAAAATTTAAGAGCATTATTTCATATAATTGTTATTATTATTATGAAAACAGCATTTTAATATAGACTACTAAGATATATTGACTATCTTTGTATTATTATTTTTAAGCGTACTGGAACAAAAGGACAATATCAAGAGTTTAATTTAATTTGTTTATTTATTTATTTATTTTTTTTTTGTAAAAGAAAAAGGAAAAAACTTACATCATTGATAATTATCCATGGAACATAGTTTACTTCCGGTTCCAACTGAAACTGTAATTCACCGACGTCATGAAGAAGATTTTCACCCTCTGTTGAATTGGCGCAATTTATTATAGTATCTGGAGACACATTGACCTGATTTGCACACTGCTATATATATATATATATATATATATATATATATATATATATATATATATATATATATATATATATATATATATATATATATATATATATATATATATATATATATATATATATATATATATATATATATATATATATATATATATATATATATATATATATATATATATATATATATATATATATATATATATATATATATATATATATATATATATATATATATATATATATATATATATATATATATATATATATATATATATATATATATCCTTTCCCGGTTAGGTTGTTCCATATTTCTCTGTTTTGCTGTACCTTCTCATTCATAAAGCTTGCATTGTTTGGAGTCTGTGTCTTCTAAGAAATCCTCTCTGAGTCATTCTATTTCTTAAAAGGTTTTCCTCTTGGTCTGACTCCTCCCCGCATTTGCCTCTAAATCTTTCTCGTCACTACTCATCGGCATCCTCTCCAGATGTCCAAACGATCTCAATCTGGCTTCATCCATGCTGTGTGTTATCTCTTTTGAATTTCAAACCTGTAGTTCTTGGGACCTTTATCTCCTCAATCTATATTCTGCTCTCCTTCTCTTCTCTTATTTTTTCTTTCTTAGATTTAAGTCCAAAACAACAGAATAGGAATTCACACACAATCGTATATTACTCCCATAACTCCACATCCATTTGTTGGTCCTATTGACGGAATACAAAGCATTCATTGACTATCATAATGATCCATTCCACTAGTAATCTCCCTGGTATATCATTCCAACTCTAAAAATTTCTACAAAATACTCCTACATTCAACATTTTTCCCTTCTTCAAGTTTCGCTTCCACAGACTTTTCTTATCTTATTTACTCTCCCCAGCTTCTTTCTTCCTCTCGAATTATGAGTCATTCTCTATGTACTACTGATATTATAGTAGACACTGCTTTTCTGAATTCATCAATCGCAATGAGAAGGATTCATGTAACAAGAGTTTCATCCTTTCTATGCCCAACTTTCTGATCCCAAACTTTACCTCTGTGCTCAGGTTTACATGTACTTTTCTGGTTAAGTTTGGAACAAACTCCTTTTATTTATTTTCCTAACCTACTTTGACTTTAACACTTTCAAATTCCTTGTATCAGGACATGATTACCTTTAATTTGTCGATGGGTTCATGATTATCCCCAACCCTGATGGAATATATATATATATATATAAGGTTTCTTTGCACTACATTTAAAATATAGCGAAGACAAAATCCGAATATTACTCTTAACTTAGTGCATTTCTCTCAAGAGCTTTTCTATACAAAAAATCTTACCAAACTGCACATGCAGGAGCAGTTGAAATACGAATCATTTTCACTAAATATTCAAACAACAATATAGTTTGAGCTTTCAAACACGGCTGAAGTTATCAGACTTAGATTTTGGGAAAATTCCTTGTTAATAAATCATTTAGCACATTTTAACTTAATGTTCTGTAAATAAGACTACGGTGAATTATCTTCCATGCCAGATGCATTTTATATTTCATGAATAATAATAATAATAATAATAATAATAATAATAATAATAATAATAATAATAATAATAGTAATAATAATAATGAGGAAATTACGGTTAATTACCTCAACACCAGAACTTGGAGGGTATTCAGCACTCATTACACAAAAGGAGAAGCTAAGAAAAATTTCATGATCCTCTATGTGTTTCAATCCGCAATCTAACAGTTTGTTTCCATAACATTCATCTGGACCATGATGGCATGTGAATTTGTAACCGCCTGAAGAACGAGAACGGGGCTCTTCCTTAAATAAATAAATAAATAAAAAGGCATCATCAATTATTCGTATATTTTAATAAATTTTGTACTGATTTTTTTTTTTTTTTTTTTTTTTTTTAAAGTTCATATCTCACGGGCATTGCCCTATTCGAGGAGAGGAACTTCTTAGGTAGCATAAACCTAGGATCCCGAAGTGGGATCGAACCGGCGCCCTCAAGCACGTGAGTCAATCACTTAACCGTTTGAGCCACGGTAAACGGCAATCTAACAGTTTTACTGATGTTTTAACTATCCAAATATTTGAATCTTTATATTATTTTCTTAAAACTATATAAATTTACTGTGATTAAATTATATTACAACTTTTTCAATGGATATAAAAATTAGGTTCAATTAATTAATAGAATATTTTTAATTATTAAGTTAGTTTATAGACTCATCATTATAATGTGAAATACAAGAAAACTCACCGTTTCAAATCCGTAAGCGTAACTTTGAATTTCCATTATGGAATTAAGTTGGCAATACGTTGGTTCGAGTTGTTCTTTGAAGAACCTTATGCTGTCAGGGCATAATGATTCAAAATAAACAGTTACATTTACAGGGTCAGCAGTTTGCCCCTAGAAGAAAAAAAGAAGAGCATAACTAAAGAATAAAGATTTTCAATTTTTAAGTAAAGTTACTTAAAGAGGAAAAAAAATTTTTTTTTCATAATATAATAAACCTACACTATTAAAAGTTTTATTATATATATATATATATATATATAATATATATATATATATATATATATATATATATATATTATATATATATATATATATATATATATATATATATATATATATATATATATATATATATATATATATATATATATATATAAGGGGATGGGGACTACAAAAGACGCCAATCTAAAACCAAAGCAAAAACCTCTGATAAAACCCATTTCATTTTATTTTCTTACATATTTGAAATTTATTTTTCAATTTATAGTTTTCTTTTATAAATGAAAATAACAAAAAACTAGTAAAATTGCAAATAAAAATATATGAGCTTTCTTTATGGATAAACACACACACACACAAACAAAAAACATAAACACATATATATATATATATATATATATATATATATATATATATATATATATATATATATATATATATATATATATATATATATATATATATATATATATATATATATATATATATATATATATATATATATATATATATATATATATATTATATCCTTGTAAATCCCGGAACGCTCATTCTTCTATTGTTCCCACTTCCTTTCAATTACAGTTTCAAGTCTTCTGTCACGATCGAGACATGTCGACCGAATTTTAAACTGAATTTGAATTTTTACACCTCTGATGAGACACATTTAAGCTTGCAATCTTTTACCATTAGAGTTCTTTTAAAACTCAAACACACAAACACACATATATATATATATATATATATATATATATATATATATATATATATATATATATATATATATATATATATATATATATATATATATATATATATATATATATATAAAATGTTAAAACTGTTTCATAGAAATATCGATACTTAACCTTATTGACAATCAATACGATTGTTTGCAAATCACATACTTAACCTCTCTCTCTCTCTCTCTCTCTCTCTCTCTATATATATATATATATATATATATATATATATATATATATATATATATATATATATATATATATATATATATATATATATATATATATATATATATATATATATATATTTACCTGAATCAACTGTATGCAGAAAACTGCAAGTATTCCTAATACACAAGAGAACATTTTCTTTCTTTTAAAACGTCTGACTTCTATTGTGTCTTTATCGAAATGCAATTCTGTTCCGTAAATATAATCTATATCAATGTTGGAAGCTTCCTGCTAATTCACAAGGCTATATATATATATATATATATATATATATATATATATATATATATATATATATATATATATATATATATATATATATATATATATATATATATTCAGAAACTGCTCGTGAATCAAAATATTTTAAATTTTCAAGTCTGCTATACTGGGAATCGAACCAGCGACCTCTTGGATGGTAAGCAAACGCGCTACCTCTCTAGCTATGACAATACAAAAGAGAAGCTGCGCTGGGAAGTCTCAAGAAATACTTATCAAGCAGACTCCTGAACTGACCCCTCCCGACTGCACTCTGACACGGGGTAACGAGGTCAAGGTCTATCCCTCTTTCGCAGACCAATATAATATATATGTCAGAATACAGTCGAGAGGGGTTCGTTCGGGAGTCTTGCTTGAGATAAGTATTTCTTGAGACTTCCCAGCGCGATTCTTCTTTTGTACTGTTATGGCTCGAGAGGTAGCGCGTTTGCTTACCATCCAAGAGGTTGCTGGTTCGATTCCCAGTGTAGCAGACTTAAAAATTCTGAATATTTTGATCCAAGAGCAGTTAGTGGATATATACTCACTGAACGCATAAATTTTGCTAATATTGGTTTAAATTTCTTTACGAGTATTTATATTGAATGCTTAAAATCGATATAGTAGATTCTATTAAAGCTTTCTATTTAATCTATTAAGTTGCTTCACCACTCTTCATTTATCAATAATTATTATCAAAAATAATAACATTGTATCTAGACGATGTTATTAATTAGTTTAAAATTGAGTTATAAAATTTATTACACAATGATATTTAAATTTAATTTTTTCAACACAAATAGATTTCACCTTAATTAACAAAATGGCAAACAAAAACCTAAATATGATACTTCAAAAACCAATGAATTTTTTTCACTTTTCTTTTTAATTCTTATTTAACTTTTCATTTTAATTCATCTTTTACACTAAAATGTTGTTAAAATATAATCTATATATATATATATATATATATATATATATATATATATATATATATATATAATATATATATATATATATATATATATATATATATATATATATATATATATATATATATATATATATAAAAGAAATTAATTAATATCACTCTTTATTACCACCAATCATATGAGACGTCGATTTCATGGAGGGCCACAAAACGTTAAAATACTTTTCTAGACCTTATATACTGTAAATTGTTTGGGTGTAAGGATAAAAAACCTGCAGTGAAAGAAAGAGTATATTCAATACAAAGGAAAAGGATGAAAAATTCAGTAACTCCACTGAAAGAAGGAGGTATCTACCACAATTATATTCTCCACACACAAGTACGCGCGCGCACACGCACACACACACACACACACACACACACACACACACACACACACACACACACACACACACACTCACAGTTTGCACAAGCAAACAAAATGCACCATTTGTATTTCTAATGTGTCGTGAAGAAACTGGAATGCCAGTTTAGCTGCATTTAGCGTATTCTACAACTATTTCATTTATAGGAAAAAAAGAATACCGAAGATCTTTTAATTAAGAACTAAAAAATAAGCACGGCAGTTTTAAAATAAAGAACAATTTATGTATTTTGACCTTGGACTCGATCTTGTGCAGAAGAAGTAGTACTGGTATCAAAAATCAACTCGAATATTAGAACAATATCTCACACAAGAGTTGAAAAGATTTCTTCATGGTTGGAGTAATTACAATTACTAGGAAGAAAATTAATTTCATAACTTGAACAGAAATCCCTACTTTTTTAAACTTGTCCTAACAACCACTGTGGTGTCATGTTTTCATGATAATGAAAATGCTAAAAGCCATTCGATGAAGATAGAATATTCTGTTCCTTTAAAAGGTGGAAGTTATAGAACAGGATGCAGAGGATTGCAGATATAAGAAGGATATATAGAAAGGAGTTTAATAGAATAAAGGAAAGGTTAGAATCTTGATGAGCACGCCAACGTCCTACCCTTACTAACTTTTATTTACTTATTAACTAGTTAACTCTTAACTAATTATTTGCTTGTCATTAAGACAGAGAGCTGTTGAGATAATATATTTTGGAAAGTATTTTAGCCTGAAAGATTCGAAGAAGATGAATATTTAAAGAATTGATTTAACTTACAATGTGGAGACTTCATCGAGAGACCCTGTTCGTATAAGAAATAATGGAATCAGAATAGTGAATTGAGGAAACTGAAAACGCAAAAACAAAGTCGATTTGAAATAAATAGAAATTGGAAAGACAAGATCATAAGTATAAAACTGAATAAAATTAGATGTTACACTAAAATGGTCATAATGAAAATTAGGAATTGGGTAGAATACAGAACAATGAGAATTATCACTAGTAATAGCAGAAAAGGAAAAATAGTTCCATCAATAAAGGCCAATAGACGGAGAACTGATTGATGAATAAGTAAACTAAAAGAACATACCCGAAAGGAAAGAGTTTTGAAAGCAGTTATGCCTCTCATACTGTGCCAAAAGCTTTAGATACGCAGTCTCCACCACACAATGTTCAAAATAGCTTCTGAGTGGAGAAGACCAGGGATCATAAGTTGAGTTCGAACGTCAAAAGTAATTCTAACGAATGATAAAATGAAATAAAATTAATGAACATCAAGATGAAATTCAAAGACCTTCAGATATATTAAAAGGAACACAAGTAAAAGCTATAGGGAAATAGATAGAAGGACGAGAATAGGTACCTCTCATTAGAATCGAATAAGCAATGAAAACTTTACAACGCTGAAAAAATTTATTAACATTTAAGAGTAGAGAATAGAGTTTAAATTGCTGCTAACGCGAACTAGGACACTTTCCGATTCCGAGCTAGATTTTTAAAAAACGATAAATGTATGTGTTTTTCCATTTCCAATATGTATTGTCTTTTAAAATTCAGAGAGGAGAGCAAATATGATTGAGCCATGAAATTTGGAGAGACAAAGATTTAGTGGAAAAAGGTATGCACCTATTTATCTAATCATCAATCATGCACCCCAATATTAAAGGTGAGAACTGAAGACTCCTCAGTTTCAAACCAGAGCCCATTCCACAAAGATCTAATGTAGGAGTTTCACAGTACCTCACAACTATCAGACTAATGGTCCTAAAGAGAAAAGCGAGAGGAAAAGAGGTAGGAACTACATAAGGACCTTGTAGTACAATGCAATAAGACTGTCTTCTGTGTTACTAACGACAGGAAGAATGATGTATTTACAGTGGTGATGAATATCCTTTAGGCCTAGGTTATTACGATGATATGAGCTGCTATTGATATATATATATATATATATATATATATATATATATATATATATATATATATATATTATATATATATATATATATATATATATATATATATATATATATATATATATATATATATATATTCAAAAATTATGTCCTTATTTAAACTAAATTTTTATTATACGATAAACGATAGTTAAAAATTACCATAATGTTTGATAAATAGAAATGTTTCTTAGAACTAAATTTGGTTCATTTTTAACAAGATAACTGTAACAAATACTTGGCTGAACATTCATTCTTCAATATAGTGCTAAAACATTTCACGTCAAGTTAGATACTTTTGGTTTCCAAGAACATGATGACATTATCCCATTAGGCTAAGCCAGATATTTCAGCTTCAATAATGTTAAGTTGTGCCTTAAAATCTAGTGCTTTAGAATTCCGAGAGAAAAGAAGAAAGAACCAGTAGGTCTTCCAAATGTAAGATTTGATTCTACCCAAATCGTTTCGAGACTTGGACTTGGAAGAACTCTAAGGATTTTTAAAGAAAGAGCAAACCCATCAACGCTTTTCAAAGTTCCTATGGTTTCGTTTTCACAAATAAAGTAAAATAAATAAGTACATATACTGTATATATTGATTAAAAAGGATAATAGCATATTCATTAAAACAACAATCCTTTAATATGATAATGGAACTTTCATTAGAAGGTATACATCATTAAATTGTGACTACTGAGTAACCCAAATATGATTTTCAATTTTCTAATGAATTTTTTTTTATGAAGTTTTAAAGAAAAGTTTTAATAGAAGCATAGAGTAATCGAGAGAAATTATATTTTAATAATAGAAATAAAATAATATAATATATATATATATATATATATATATATATATATATATATATATATATATATATATATATATATATATATATATATATATATATATATATATATATATATATATATATATACAGTATATATATAAGGATATCTTTATTGGATTTTGTTATTTATGATAGTTAAATTATGACATGAAAGATATTATGCATTAAGCGGTGCATGCTGCTGGTGGTGTTCCTCCGTATGTATTGCATACCAAAGCTTTAAGATCTTCTTGAGCTGCGTCAAGATTTTCTTGAGTAAATTCCTGAAAGAAAAACATAATTAGTAAAACTGTTGTCAACTACTGAATTGAAAGAGGCAGCAAATTTACTTTCTCATTTTCTTCTATAAGAGTGAGAATTCTCTCAGATTAAAACATATGTGATTCATATTAATCAGTATTTTGTAATAAATATAAATCTTACATCGTTGATTATTATCCATGGAACATACGTTACTTGAGGATCTAACTTTGCTTCTACTAAACCCACTTCGTGAAGAAGAAATTCACCCTCAGTAGAATTGGCACAAGTAATTATATCAGTCGCAGACGCTCCAACTTGATTTGCACACTGAAATCAAACATTAAACTGGTAGTTTTAATACAATAATTTTTAAATGGAATAATTAAAATATTAAATTTTAAAATTAATGCAACCCTATTTACACTGGAATTTTTTAGAAGCAAATACCTCCTCTCCAGATGATGGGGGATCCTCAGCTCCCATAACGCAGAAATTAAATTCTAAAAATGTGTTATGATTTGTGATGTACTGCTGACCACAGGCTAATACTTTATTTCCATAACATTCTTCTGGGCCGTGTTGACATTCAAAAGTGTAACCCTCTCCGTCCGTATCAGCAACATCCTTTCCAAGAAAAGAGGACCACCAAATTAGATTTTTTAAAAATAAATTTCCTAGCAATACATGTTACCCTATTGGTTTGACAGCAGGTTAATTTTATCTTCATTATAAATATCATTTTCTATATGAATGCACAAAATAACATAATATTTTACACTTGATTTTGTAAACTTTAAATACCTTAATATGATTAACGACACCAATGAGCTTATATCAGCTACTATTATGAAGAAAAATTGACACAAGTTCTGTGATCGCAGAATCTAATTCTGATTATTCTGATCATTATTATTATTATTATTATTATTATTATTATTATTATTATTATATTATTATTATTATTATTATTATTATTAGTTAAGCAAGATCTTTTTTTTCTTATCCGGTGTCCCTTAAAAAAAAATAATGACATATGTAAAATCCAATAAATTCTGCTGCAGTTTTTTATTAGTAAGCCTACCGAAGCTTTTCCATAAGCATGAGTGTCCACAGTCATTATTGATCTAAGTTCGGAGTATGTGGGCTCAAGTTGAGATGTGAAAAATCTGATACTGTCCGGGCATAATGATTCGTAGAAGACAGATACATTCACGGGGTCATCTGTTTCTCCCTGAAACAAGAAAGCGAGTCTTTAAATTTTTTTAACATAATATGTTAGAGGCTACAGAATATAAAATTTTAGAAATTTAGTTTCCAATCGTTATATTATTTTGCATCCCATTTTCCTAACTGAGAAGCATCATCAATAATTGCCTAAGCAGGAGGTTTGTTAAGATGAGGTTGGTAACTGAAGCAAGATAAGACATGTTTCTTACATTTTTCGATATTAAGGTGAGGAATTTTTAAACGGATCGGTGTAAAAATCTCAATGAATATAGCTTAGCACTAGCTGGAAAATTTCTTTAACTGATGAAAACTGAACAAGAGTAAATATGGAAAATTTCACATCTATAGAAAGGCGAAGCGGGGAAAACGAATCCTAAAAAATTGAGAACTTTACAAAATAAAAGAAGCTAAACGATTTTCAGAAAACTTAAAAGTAGTTAGAAGTACTACAAAACAATAAAATAAAAAATAATGATATGGGTGGGGAAATATTGAGTACAAGGGCGGAAGAGAAGCAGAAAAGCTGCTCAGGTCGGAGGCAGAAAATAAACTGAAACAAAATTTAGAGAGTTTGGTAATTAAGAGCAAGAAATTGAGACAAAGATGGGACAAACAAATAAGTACAAGTATATAACAGAGGAATAAAAATATGAGGTGCGAGATAGAATAATGTACGTATATATATATATATATATATATATATATATATAATATATATATATATATATATATATATATATATATATATATATATATATATATATATATATATATATATATATGAATGGGGTTGGCACAACTCCGCTCCCCCCCTCTTGTTATTAAAGAATTCTTACTGACTGGCGTCGCGTTTCAGAGTTATTTTAATGTATGGCAGATCTTTATGTAAATTTTATCTATTGTTTTAATAAACCTTAATGGAGATAGTACTTATTGTTACTACATATTTAATTAAGGATTCTAAACAAAGAATAGTTTAATTATGCATAATAATAATGCCATATGAGTATAGCTTTTAAACTAGCCAATGATGAAAGAGAATGTCCTATGACGTCAGAAGGGCCTGAATAGAATGAGTTTAAAATAAGAGCTTGAGGTAGTTGGGCGGACAACAGAGCCGGGTAAAGAATCGCTTCTTGTAAATTCCCAGGCGAGTCCAACAAACATTTAATTAAAAACCGAAATTATCGATCACAACTAATTAACATTGAAAAACCTAAAGTTATCAATCCTGTGTGATAAAATATATTATGCTTTATTGGATTATACCCATTATTTTGCCTGGGGCATTGTTGCCTCGCTGTTCCATTTCATTTCAAATCTGCATTTTAATAAAGGATAATAAGTTTTTGTTTGGAGTTAATTACCTAATTAAACTAGTTATATATATATATATATATATATATATATATATATATATATATATATATATATATATATATATATATATATATATATATATATATATATATATATATATATATATATATATATTATATATATATATATATATATAAATATATATATATATATATATATATATATATATATATATATATATATATATATATATATATATATATATATATATATATATATACTATATATTATATTATTAATAAATTATTACTATTATAATTATTATTAATAATAATAATATATTTTATTATTATTATTCATTATTATTATTATTATTAATTATTAATCTTTTTACTTTTTTATTCAATATAAACCTGAAAATCAATAAGATCATAACATATACTAAATATGGTCAGTATACGTTTAAAACACTTGTTCGTAATATATTCTTCTACAATACTTGAGAAACACCAGCAGATATATATATATATATATATATATATATATATATATATATATATATATATATATATATATATATATATATATATATATATATATATATATATATATATATATATATATATATATATATATTATATATAACGAGTTTCTTCTACAGAATGCTGTATAAAGCATGTTTAAAATGCAGTATTTTGACAAAATATATGCTGACGACACAGTTCATTAAAAATCACCACTAAGGCATATTCAGCACCAGTTGGGAGGAAGAGGAAGAGGAAGAGGAGGAGGAGGAGGAAGAGGAGTAAGAGGAGGAGGAGGAGGAAGGGGGGAGGGCAAGTTAATTTACCTGAGTTACGTGAACAAAACAAAAGGCAATGATCGTTATCACAAATGAAAGCATCACGAATTTAATAACGAAGGACTTGCAACTATTAAACTCTTTTCTACTTTAATGAAATTCGGTACAAGAAGAGCAGATCATCGCTGTTGTTATTATGACAAATACGTGTAAATGTTATTAATTTATGTTGCTTATTTGCTTTGTATTTTTCACACATTTTTGGAGAATGTATATATATATATATATATATATATATATATATATATATAATATATAAATATATATATATATATATATATATATATATATATATATATATATATATATATCCCGGTAGGCAAAGGGTAGAGGCCCTCCAACTTCCACCGGAGTTGGATAAGTCCTATCTTGGTCATTAGAGGCCGACGTGTCCAGACACACGGCGCTTGAAAATGTGCAAGTCAAAGGAAGTTGCGAATACAGATAAAGGGAGTGTGTTCCAGACTTTACCAGTAGAGTATATGTAAGATTGAGCATAGCGGTTAAGTCTGGGGTCTGAGAGTTGGACAGAAAAAGGGAGACTGTGTAGAAAGGCGTGCCTCAAAAGCTCTTCTCATTGGAGGAGGTATGCGACGAGAGAGTTCAAAAGAGCAGTTTCCATTGTAATAGCGATAGTATTTTCGACTGGCAGAAAGAGATTGGAGAGAGTTGGTAAGAGCGGAGAGATATATATATATATATATATATATATATATATATATATATATATATATATATATATATATATATATATATATATATATATATATATATATATATATATATATATATATATATATATATATTACTCAGCGTCCTTGTTTTTTACACATTTTTTAAATGTTACAAAGTTTCAACTCCTTTCAAAGATTTTCATTTGTACTATAGCCCCAAACTTTACTATTTCTTTTATCTTTTGCCTTAATTCTCTATAGTTGCTATTTACTCTTGTTGCTTTCCTATACATAGAACACTTCTTTAATTAAAGAACTACAAGTTCAAGACAACTTTACGCCAAATTTATTCACGGTTTCCTCTCTTATCAAGATACAAACAGATGATTCATTTTGCAACTTTTTTAATCCTTATTTAATTTTATACAACCAATTGTGCTCCAAATATTTTGAATTAATACGTATTTGAAAATGCGATTAAAGAATTACCCGGTAGTATTGTTTTTAATAATATTATGGGAAACAACAGCTGTTTAACACATTTTCTTCCTTTTCAATATTATTAGATTACTTAATTATCACTAAATATATATATATATATATATATATTATATATATATATATATATATATATATATATATATATATATATATATATATATATATATATTTTTTTTTTTTTTTTTTTTTTTTTTTTCCCTTATGCGCATTTTGAATTTGAATCACTGAAATGCACACCTTTAATAATAAAGTTAAAAAATGAAATGTTTTTAATTACCTGAATGAAACAAACCAAAAAAACAAGAACAAAACCAAGCAAAAGCGACTTCATCGTCAACGAATAAAATGCGTCCGATTTGCGAGATGACTTAAGTTAAAATGTGCTTTCAAATGATTAGAATTTCCGTATCACTTATTATTCTTGGGATATTTGGAGGTATTTGACATGTACGAGAGACTTTGAAGAGAGGGGTAGGGGGGAGTCGGAACCCCAAAAAGTTATATTCTTTATAGTTTATACAATAGGTAGAATTATGGAATAAAAACCAGCATTTTGGAATTTCTAAAGTAACATATATATATATATATATATATATATATATATATATATATATATATATATATATATATATATATATATATATATATATATATATATATATATATATATATATATATATATATATATATATATATATATATATATATATATATATATATATATATATAATATATATATATATATATATATATATATATATATATATATATATATATATATATATATATAATATATATATATATATATATATATATAATATATATATATATATATATATATATATATATATATATATATATATATATATATATATATATATATATATATATATATATATATATATATATATATATATATATATATATATATATATATATATATTATATATATATATATATATATATATATATATATATATTATATATAATATATATATATATATATATATGTGTGTGTGTGTGTGTGTGTGTGTGTGTGTGTGTTTGTGCGTGCATGTGTACCTTATCGAGAACTAAAAGGTCAATTTCTACGTCATTTCAGATTATTTATAGATAAGTTCTATTTATTTAAGATAAAGGCAACCGATAGACTAAACAAATATTTCGTAAATTTTCCTAAAATATTAAAAAGAGATAAAAATATTAAAATAAATATTTAGTACATTATAACTACACGTGATAAATAAATGTTTCCCTCACGAACTGATAAAAAGATAAAAAATAATTTTTTTCTTAGGCAATTAATTAATATATATATATTTTATTTAAATGTGCTCAATATCGATTGTTATCGGCTATAACTTCACCTTTCCTTTTCACATCAACGTGGATGCAGGTGCGATAAGGGAATCACATCTCATGGAATACAAACCCGAATTTTTTTTTTGTTTTGTTCCTGAGAGCGGACTTCACCTACGAGGGCATATGCCGTCCCTCCAGGCAGACAAAATACTGCCCTTCAGACCACCACCAGTTCAGAGGGAGCGAACCACTGTTGAACCACGCCCTCCGAGAGCTGGTGATTCTCTTAACAACAAAAAAAAAAACGATTTTAAAATGAATGCAAATAGATTTCAGTGGGTTTGGGTTACATGAATTTCTCATGTTTTATTTCATAATATTCGATAATCTACGCCTTTCATAAATGTTTATTCGTTAGCATTACTCTATATTATCTCATTCCTTCCTCTAATTCATAAAGGACTGGCAATTGAATCCTATTTGTATAAAATCCTCTCGCAAATTATATTAATATCAAGCAATATCTTTTTATTTCTTTTAAAATCTATAATATATATATATATATATATATATATATATATATATATATATATATATATATATATATATATATATATATATATATATATATATATATATATATATATATATATATATATATATATATATATATATATATATATATATATATATATATATATATATATATATATATATATAATATATATATATATATATATATATATATATATATATATATATATATATATATATATTATATATATATATATATATATATATATATATATATATATATATATATATATATATATATAATATATATATATATATATATATATATATATTATATATATATATATATATAATATATATATATATATATATATATATATATATATATATATATATATATATATATATATATATATATATATATATATATATATATATATATATATATTATATATATATATATATATATATATATATATATATATATATATATATATATATATATATATATATATATATATATATATATATATATATATATATATATATATATATATATATATATATATAAATATATAATTTAAATTAAAATACTTTCTTCCCAATATTTATCAGGGGAGAAAAATTGAATTTTTGTTGCTATGTTATTGTTTCTTAAATAAATCAAAGGTTATTTTCAGTTTTCAGTTTCTCAAACAAGGCTTACAGAAATGAAGTTTGTTTTTGTTTTTATTCCCAATTCTAAATAATTCAATAGAAAGAAATTTCTAATTTTACTTTCAAATTAATCTTTCAAAAAGTAATTTCAATATTTATCAGAAAGACTTGATATTAGTTCGTTTACGAATAAATCAGTGCCAAAAAACCTCTCTCAACTACAACAATATTTGTTTTTACAGCTAACATAGATTTGTTTCGCTATTTCTGCTATTATGTAGATGTGTAACATCAAATAATTTTATTACTTTTCAGATTTTGATAATTATTTTGTTCCTTGGTTTAAATTTGAATTTAAGATTTTTATATCTTGCTCTTGGAAAAGTTTTTTTTTATTATTATTTTTTATTTTTATTATTTCATTTCTTTAACCGATTAATTAATTATTTCTGTTCGATTTTAAGCTTTCATCATGACGCTTTAAAACAGAAAATACAATACAAATATCTATCTGAATTACTTAATTAATAGAGTTTTATTTTTATTATTATCTAAAATTTCCATTTGGTCTTGTGACGGTTATTTAATTCTCTGTTAAAACTATAGGAACTCTTTCAACATGCACAGGATACCACCAACCATTTCAAAATTAAGTTGCTAAATCATAATTTCCCAGTTTTTTTTTTACTTTGTCATTAAAATTATTGTTTTGTATTATAATGAAAAGAAATTGAACACTGAAAATCAATTACCAAATTATTATTTTTAAAATATTTGTAGTTCGCTGGCAATGCTTCTTCTTATTAAGAGTCTCCTCTTCTAATTATTTAAATTCTTTACCTTATTGGTATCTACCACTAGGGACAAAATCTTCTGAAAAGTAAATCACTCATATTTGATATAAAACCAAAGGATCCTTTATTCTATTTTAAATATCCAAGTAAAGAAAATTCTTCAATTTGGGACAGTCCCATTACTGGCCAAGATCACTTCAAAAATTCAAACGAAATATGCACCTCACAATATTTAGTTTAGAAAAATAAAAAATATGCATTCAATGATTGGGAAATTAATTCTCAATAGATAAGAATTTTCATAGTCTATCATATTTTCATAGTCATTTTCCTATTTTGAAAAATAGTCGAAAGCATTAGTCGGAAGATATGACTAACGTCACTAGAAACTCAGGAATGAAATGAAAACTCTGAATAATATTATCTCAATCATTGAAAATAGAAACTAGTTTAAGCTTTCAAAAGATGACACTTAATCCGATTAAATTCTACTAGAGTAAGTAGCCATTATTAACTGGGTGTCTCTACAATTTCACTCTCCATTCTAATACACAAAAGAGTACGAACGATGTAGGATACAATGTACAGATAAATTAAGAACGACCTCGAAGACTGAAGAGAATATAGGTTATATTATTACAGATATGACTCTTAATATTAAATATTTTTTTTAAGTTTCTCCCTGAAATAATAAATTGTTCTGGGACATGACAGCATAATTTCCATATAGTATAACGAAATTTTTTCTAATTCACATGAGTTGAGCATTTATGCAAATGATTCTCAATTCTGACAAAATATCTAAAATATTTTATCAGTTTCTCGTTATTCTTTTGTGACATCGTGGAAGTTTACTAAAAAAATGTTTGGAGTTTTATGAGATTAGAGTTTACTTTTTTTACACTAAAATTTAAACTTTGGAACTGATTTTCAAGAGAACTTACAAAAAGATAGATCAATTACTCTCGTTGATTTGACAGCAAATTTTAACAAAAAATTCCTTTTTTTAAGGGAGCAAAAAAAAACTCTGATAATTTATTTATATATTACCAACATTTGAAAATTGAGCTTTGTGAACGGTTTTGTTTCTTAACCAAAAGAAATTCATACGGTGTTGCACTCTGGTGGCAGTTCTCCTTCGTAGGTGCGACACACCAAACTTTTTAAATTGGATCGAGCTTCTGTATCTGTTACTCGACTGTAATTCTGAAAAAAATAAATGATCTAAATATTCCACATTTACCCCATAGTAAATTGGGAATAATTTAACAAAATATCGAGTTCTATACAACATCACATACACACATACACACACACACACACACACACACACACACACATATATATATATATATATATATATATATATATATATATATATATATTATATATATATATATATATATATATATATATATATATACATAACACCATTTCCCGCATGATGTAGGGTGGAGTCGACTATATATATTATATATATATATATATATATATATATATATATATATATATATATATATAATATATATATATATATATATATATATATAATATATATATTATATATATATATATATATATTTGTATACTTACATCATTAATTATTACCCAAGGAACATACTCTACTGCAGGATCTTGTTGCCCCTGATACACCCCAACTTCATGAAGCAGATTTTCACCTTCTGTAGAATTGGCACAGCCGGTAATAACATCAGGCGAAATTTCAACAAGCTTGGAACACTGTCATTAAAAACTCAGTATTACTTAATGTCAATAGTAATTTCTCTGTATACAAAAGAAAATTTCCATCCTATATTGATTCGACACAAGTCAGTGTCTTTTAGAATAGTATCAATAAATAGAGAGATAGTATTTAAAAATAATTTACATTAACTGCAGAAGATGGAGGGTATGAAGATCCCATGACGCAGAAATTGAAATCTAAAAATACTTGGTGATCTGTGAGGTATTTCTGACCGCAAGCCAATATTTTATTTCCGTAGCATTCGTCTGAACCGTGTTGACATACAAATTCATATCCATCGCCAGAAGGACGGGGTACTTCCTTTTTTGGAAAATTTATAACCAACGTTAACATTATTATTTTTAGCTAATGTTAATAAAAGCAATAAAGTACAGGAGAAGTAATATGTTGTATAAAATTATAGACTATAGAAATTAATCATAATTGACTATGTTTGGTTCATAAGATTTAATAACGTACCGTCTCATGGACCATAGGCATTAGTTTCTACTACCATAATTGCGCTAAGTTCATTGTATGTGGGTGTCAGTTGATCAACAAAAAACTCTATGCTGTATGGGCATAATGATTCGTAGAAGACTGTCACTTTCACTGGGTCAGCAGTTTGTCCCTGAAATACAAAACATCAAAAAATTACTCTATCAACTGAATAAAGACTTGAATCGATTCAACATTATAATATGATACACATTTTCATTTCTTTGTCATTATCAAATTCTGAAAATTGTTACCGAAATTTTTTTACAGGTTTGTATTTCATTTAGTTTTTAGAGTTGGTATATAAATGAGATTTAAGGTTTTTTATTTTTGCTAATATGCAAACAAATTCAGAATTTCCATTTCAAAAAATAAATGAATAAATAAATAAAACTTTTCTGTAAATAGCTGGAACTAAAAACTGAACAATTCTAATATGTTTTAAGTTTGAAAGATATTGTACTCTCTAGGAAAGTATATGATAAGCTAAGTTGGACGAGAAGCGCATATTGTATATGCTATTATATTTACTTTTCATATAACTGGAGAAACGTGAATTTGTTGAAAAAGTATATGCAATAAAAGATGAAGTTTGTAGCTGACGAAATATCTTATTTTTGCATTAAGAAAAAAAAAATATATAATTTTTTAATTGTCATTTTTTCTCCGATTCTTCAGTTATTCTTTCTCCATTTTTTTCAGTCAGTTACTTTCAAGTACTATTATAATAATTACAGAACCTCCAACTTCTTTTTCATTGCATGAAGTCAGCACTCTTGGATTATATGAAAAATCTTTTTTAAATTGCCAAATTCTGACAATACATCTTTCCCATAAGTCTCTTCTAATTTTTCTTGCATTGCCTCAATTATTTTTCAGGCACTCTCCATAAATATTCTTTAGTATATATCTTTTGTGACCGAGTTTCGTAAGTTGGCGAAGAGTGTACGCGCATTACCAATATACACGACATTTCATATTAATAGTAATAAATTTGAGAATTTCTTTGCGAGCTAAGAGAGGTTTCAAAAAGAAGCTTAGAATATACTGAATACAAAAAAATATTGTAAAGTCAGTGTGCAGGGTAATAATAATATTATGAATTCTAAAATAACCCAAATGAAAATCTCAATTCTCAATATCTAATATGCAATAATTTCATGCTTCTGTGAAAATGTGCATTATGTGATTTTAATAAATGAACACAAGAGATGTCATAACCAAAAGGATAAGAACGGAGCAAAGAAAAAATTATTTCAAACTAATCAAATCTAAAACATTTAATAATTCCTTCCCAAGGTTCACATACCTCAGTGATTGATAGATAATTTTGGCTACTTATGTTGTACTAAATATATTTGTATTTTGTTCCATGATTTCTTGGACCACATATATATTTCCTTTTAAAAAACATAACTGTTTTTCAAGGTGTGATTACAATGAAGTGTGACGATCATTGACCTAGTTTAATTTAAAATGAAGTGTAAGAAATTTCCCTTAACACTTACAATACTATTTGCAAAAATAAGCTAAAAGTTAGATAGCGTTTTAATTTTTTTTTTTAATTTTAGTATATCTTATTTTGTACACTAACCTTTTGCTTAATCACACCATAGAATTTATAAGTAAAGGAAAGTTTAAAAATGAAATAATGTTAATTAATTTGAAACTTACAACATAATTATATTATTATATATTATATATATATATATATATATATATATATATATATATATATATATATATATATATATAATATATATATATATATATATATATATATATATATATATATAATATATATATTATATATATATTATATATATATGGCTAATAATTGTATAATTCTTAATACTAATCTTAGAAGTGTTATCACTTTTTATAATTTTCAATAACATTCTGCATATTTATTTGTTTACCTATTTCATTAATTAAGACAACCTATAAATTGAAATAATTACCTGTATGAAAGGGAAGCTTCCTACAGTAATTAGTCCTAAAAAAGTGAAAAGAAACATTTTTTTAACGAATAGAATACGTCTACGTTCACTTTCAAAGCAATCCGTATCTATAATGTAGCGTTTTTTTGTTTTTCTACTATTTTAAAAGTACGATTCTGATAATAATGATCATTCGTGAGAATATAATATATATATATTATATATATATATATATATATATATATAATATATATATATATATATATATATATATATATATATATATATATATATATATAAATCTAGAAAAAGATTGGAGAGAGTTCGTGAGAGTAGGATAGTTAATAAGTCGAAAAAAGTCCTAAACTCCACTTTATCAAGGGGAGCTGTATTATGGGACCACCTCATATATGTGATGCATATTACATTCAAGGGTGAACAAGATTCCTATACATAGAAGGCATCTAGGGTTGTTAGAAAGAGTTCCAAAGACGCCTCTGAACACCGACCCTTTTTGAATTTTTTTTTTTTTTTATAGAGAAAGAGAGAAAATGTGATCCTTTCAAGATTTAATTTGCTTTTTTTCCTAAGAATATAATGTAATTGTGTGAAAGATTTTATTGATATGACATTGGATAAGTGTTTTCTTTTCTTAATTAACATAATGTTGTTTTGGATCCTTTTTCTGATTCATTTCACTGATTTATTTTTTCTCCTAATATAAGATATTTAAGGCTTATTGCTGTAAATCGTGCAACTTTATTGACACAAACCAAAATTTGTACTTTCTAAAGTTTAATTACAAAAGGATTATCTTTGCAAATATTAAAATTAGGACATTTAATATTAAAATATTAATAAAGATTTTAGGAAAAATAATTAACAATTATGCTAAGACAAAAATTGATTTATATTTACTTACAAGCTTAATCTATTATTATCTTCTCTAGGAAACTGCTTTTTCTCTGGGTTCCTTATAAGATTCAAACACCTTGAATTATGAGTAATATATATATATATATATATATATATATATATATATATATAATATATATATATATATATATATATATATATATTATATATTATATATATATATATATATTATGTATGTGTGTATGTCAGAGAGAGAGAGAGAGAGAGAGAGAGAGAGAGAGAGAGAGAGAGAGAGAGAGAGAGAGAGAGAGAGAGAGAGAGAGAGAGAGAGAGAGAGAGAGAGAGAGAGAGAGAGAGAGAGAGAGAGAGAGAGAGAGAGAGAGAGAGAGAGAGAGAGAGAGAGAGAGAGAGAGAGAGAGACTGTATTATCAAGTCGTCACTTAAAAGCATCAATGGCAAATGAAATTCCGTAGTTGTAATAACTTATAATTAAAGATTCACTTTCATTGGTATATAACACACAAAACATTTCATATCCTTCCGAGCTCCGTTACACCTTAAATTAACTCACTGCTCTGACATTCTGGAAATAAATGAATAGAACATAAATAATAAAAGCTCGGACAACTTAGTCGTCATTCTACTGAATACTTTTCAACAATGCATTAATTTATAAATCCCTTGAGTATTATATATATATATATATATATATATATATATATATATATATATATATATATATATATATATATATATATATATATATATATATATATATATATAATATATATATATATATATATTAGCAGTTACAGGCTGATACTGTTCTTCTCTAAATTTATCAGTAATAGTGTCTCTCATGATTCTGTTCTATCTCAACTTTTTTTTTTACATTTCATCTTTGATTTTCTATCTGTCAGTTCATCATCTATCCACTTCATTATCACGAATCCACTCTTCGTTACTCCTTTCACTTTAAACGGGGTTCGCACACAACTTCAGAGAGCTAATGCTATGAGGAAAGTCTTGGAGCAACTGATGCTTCCCCATTTCTATTTGGGGCAGAAAAAAAACGTGGCTGTTTTCATTGTATCAAACACTTAGTTCCTTCATCTCATTACTCGACAAAATCTCAAACACAACTACCATATCTTCTTTGAAGTCACAAACTTCTCTTTTCGTTCTCTTGGTATTTCCTTATTTTGTGACTTTTTGTAGAAGGATAGTAATATATTCTCACTAAACAAACTTATAAGAAGTTAGGTGTTCTGAGGCTACTTCAAAGCTTCTACTCACCACCCCAGTTGCTTGCACTGTAAATTGGCGTTGTAAATACTTATATTGAGTATGTATCGCATATCTAGGATGGCTCCACTCACTCAGCTTTCTTGAAAAGATGGAAATGGAAGTTTTTCTTTTTATTAATTCCCCTATTCTCACTAACTCTCTCCAATTCTTTTCTGCACGTTGAAATGTTGCAGCACTAATTTCATACTATCAATATTATAATATTATAACAATTTTTGTGTGCTTGTGCCTGTGTGTTCTGAGACGGTCTAGTAGCAGCAATGCAAGATTATCACTTCGGCAACCCGGATTTAAAACCCTGTGAGGATGTCGTCTACTATTTAGTTGCAAAATAATGTTGTTACCTATGAGTACGTATATAGATTGAAGCTGGTTACCCTTGCCGCATATCTATCTGTGGTTAACCAAAAGGGACTTCATCTATACCAATTATATTAAGATAACTCTCTTTTCTGATGTATGAGTATAAACTAAATAACAAAGGCCAAAATCCAAGAATTTGGCTACTGAAACTCTTTTCCCCTTCGGCTTATAATTCTGATCTTGCTCTATCTGCTTATTATCTTTTTCGGTAAATAGCCTACACTCTTCGTGGGAGTCAAGCGAGAATGTTGAGCTGCTCGAGTCTAGAGTATGAGGTCATTTACAGCGTAACACGTGGCGTAAGTGAAGAAGAGAGAAACGACAATGGCTAAAATTCTTTGAGAAATGGATACGGACCATTGTTCATAATATATGCTGTGCTTTCAATATTTAAATGAATGTCTAAGTTGAAAATCTCTTTTTCCCTAACACAACTCTCTAAATTCGCTATTGTTTGAATTATAGAAGATCCATATCCCCATGTACAAGATATTTACCTATAAGTCTGAAACTATGATACACTGACATTCATTAGACTGATTAAAGTATTCTTCGTTTCACCATGCATACCATTTCGCGTTTACACAAGCGCATTATTTGCCGAAATTTAAAATGAAGGTGGTTCTGAAATTTAGTGTTTTTTAGATAACATATTTTTCTCCTAATATTCGACTTATAAGTCTATGGCTATGAATCGCATAATTTTGTCGACAGAATCCAAAAATATTGCTCTTCCAAAATATAATTAAAATGAATTTTACTTTCAATATTAAAATGGGATATATTAAAAAGCTGATTAAGACTCTAAGAAAGATCATGTTTGGGACAATGATGGGACGATTAATCGTCATATTTTCTCAATTGTTATCGTCAATTTTCTGCCGATTATGTTGCTAATTAATTTATTTATATGGGCTTATAAATATCTCTGCTCCACCCTCTTTCACTGAGAGTGAAAGGCTGCTTAGTTGTGGGGGCCAAATATACTCTTGAAGACGAAGTCGAATTACCCCAGAAATTTTAGAAATTTAAAGTACTAGAATTTTACAAGTCTGTCCATGTTCACACATATTAAAATTTTTAAAATCAATGTCCTGAAGTTACTACAGGGTGCTCCACTTGCTCTCGGCCCCAGATATGCGTTTTTAGATATCAAAATATTAGTCATAACTTAATAAAATTTGTTATGAGTACACCTTGGTGTGTAAGAATAGTAATGGCACCACGACAAGTGTTGGAAGTGATCGCCATTAGTATCAAGACCTCCAAGCACACGCTCTTCCATGTTACAGAAGATTTCCCCCAGAATCCATTGGAAATGACCCGATTTTCAAAGAAGGACTCAATTTCGTACACGCTGACGTTGGACGTGTTTGTGATAAGTGGCACGACCTCATGATTCTACCTGGCCTTTCACTCATTATGATTTGTTCGTACAATATTTTATTAACTTATGACCAGTACTTTGATATCCATAAGTATATATCTAGGACATGTATTTACACATTTGAACACAAGAAAAGACATAATTTAGTTCTTCCATATTATAAAATTGTTAAATTTATTAAAATAATGGAAATTTTTAAAATATACTTTTTGTTCACTTCATCGTCATCGTCATCGTCATCGTCAAAAAATTCTTAATCGTCCCATCACTAGTTAGGGCAGTAATTAATTTATTTTTTCTTTAATAAAAAGCTTAAAATTAAATGAAGAAACATTTTGCAATGCAAGCTGCAACTTGATTTACGTTTCGAGTTATTTTTCACAACACTCCTTACAAGTCAGTCAAATTAAATTAAGATCAGGGAATTTTCATATTGCTGCTAATATAAAATCAGTTAATTAAAACGTTTCTTCAGATACTAAAATGTGTGTATCAAAATTTTATTACACGGAGATACATGAGTTCTATTATTTTATAAATTTTTTTTTTTAAATTCATTGACCATTCCGGGATTTACAACTCTGTGAAGCTAATTAGCAGGATTAAAAGCTTGTAAACTATGAAAAAGAAATAATAACAATAAGATGAGCCCATAAAAAGATAATTTTAAAACTTGAAAGTAAAGTCATTTGGGAAAGAAAACCATAAGAAATATATGTAAGATTAATTTATTTTGATTGATAGTAGAAAATCTCAGTCAAAAATTCAAATTTCTATTATCAAATCATCATTTAATAACATCAAAAAGTAAAGATGCAATTTTAGTAACTTCCTTTTCAAGTGTTGCACCGCTGCTGGCAGTTCTCCTTCGTAAGTGTGACACACCAAAAATTTCAAGTTTCGCTCGAGCCTCGTCTTCTGTTATTGTACTGTGAACCTGAAAATGCAAGAATAGAATAGAAATAATAAAAGATGACAGAGTTTTTTGCTATAATAAATAACATCGGAGTGTCGAATTCATTTCTACAATACTGTCGTCTGATATAATATTCTCTGTAATTATAAAATATTTTTGATGTAAAGAAAATTTATTTTGAAGTATAAAACCTCATGCATTCCCTCTCTCTCTTCTTTATTAAGAATTTTACTCCTTTAGTTGAATAAACAATCATTATGTATATTATTCGTAATAAATATTGTTCCTTAGGTATTATATATATATATATATATATATATATATATATATATATATATATATATATATATATATATATATATATATATATATATATATATATATATATATATATATATATATATATATATATATATACTTACATCGTTAATTATGACCCACGGAACATAATTTACTTCAGGGTCTTGTTGCCCTTGAACTACTCCAACATCATGAAGCAGATTTTCACCCTCAGTAGAGTTGGCACAGCCAATGATGGTATCTGGTGACACACCAACTTGGTTTGAGCACTGTACAATACATGTTATATTTAACATTAATTCCAGTTAGTAAAAAGGAAATTGAAATCTAGCGCTTATTTTGATATTTGCATCATTTAATTAATATTTTAATAATTTTCTTTTTATAAACTTTGTTTTTATAAAACAAAAATTTTGAGAGGAGTACCTGAACACCATAAGAAGGTGGATAGTCAGATGTCATGATGCAAAAATTGAAATCCAAAAATACTTCGTGGTCTGTCAGATATTTCTGTCCACATGCTATTAATTTATTTCCGTAGCACTCGTCTGAACCATGTTGACAGGAAAAGGTATATCCATCGCCAGAAGGTCTAGCTATTTCCTTTTGATAAAAAATGTATTGGTAAAGTACAACAGGTGGTGGATATTAAATTAATAAAAAGGAAAAGGTAACTCAAAGGGTTAATTGGAGGAATAGGGTCTATACTCATTTTTTAAACTAGAACCATACTTGTCTTTTTTTAGAATTCAGTTCTTAAACTTTAATATTTATAATGATGCATGACTAATTATATAACTACACTCTTACAGATTATTCTATTTTTATTTATACTAATCTTTAGTAGCTAATAACTAATTTGTTCTAAATAACCTCAGAGGAATTTTCAAGGCATTTTCATTTTCACTTTTGAGTGAAAGATTCGAATATTAATAACATAATGAAAGTAATTGTGATAAACCAAGATTTTGGAGTCTGATGCGTTTTCATAACTATAATGTACAGTACTTACTGTTTCAAAACCATAAGCGTAGGTCTCTACTAACATTATTTCGCCAACCTGTTCATAGGTTGGTGCCAACTGGTCGACAAAGAACTCTCTGCTGTAAGGACATAATGATTCATAAAATACGGTAACTTTTACAGGATCAGCTTGTCCCTGGAATATAAACGTTCTGTTAATCATGCAATATGATTCATATAATATTTAAATTCGAAAAAAATAAAGGGAGAATAAATAATATTTTAATATTTAATTCACTCTTTGGAAAGCCATTTGATATAATACTCGTACTTTATTTTATTTTATTTATTTTTGTTTGCCTTCATAAATATTAAATAAAAATAATTCGTGTTTTCGTTTCCTTCGTTTAAGACAGACAGACATTCATAAACTAGAATTTACATTTTAAGACCAAATGAAAAAAAAAAACATGAAAAAAAAATCCAGATTAAATTAACAAATTTCCTACTTTTTTGCCCTTGTAAGTATATTAGACTAGTAAAAATATTTCGTTGAAATACTGATTTTAAATTCTCTCTCTGTCTATCTATCTATCTCTCTCTCTCTCTCTCTCTCTCTCTCTATATATATATATATATATATATATATATATATATATATATATATATATATATATATATATATATATATATATATATATATATATATATATATATATATATATATACATTAAAATATTTTAGTCATATCATTTACAGTAATAACGATTTTCCCTTAAAAATGTAAAATTTTCTTCAATTTCTAATTAGTTCAGAGCATAAAATGAATATTTACCTGAATGAAAGGAAAGCTCGAGAGAGCAATTAGTCCTAAAATGGTAAAAATCATTTTAAATAAATGGAAACGTCCACCTTCAAAGCTGTCAATCTGATTAATGTTCAGATAATTATTTTAAAGATATAATATTGATAAATTTGAAAAAATACAAAAAATTATAATATATATATATATATATATATATATATATATATATATATATATATATATATATATATATATATATATATATATATATATATATATATATATATATATATATATATGAGGAAATACGTCATATTGTGTCCATGGGGTTATTGCATAGAAAAGCTTTTTCTGAGAGAGAGAGAGAGAGAGAGAGAGAGAGAGAGAGAGAGAGAGAGAGAGAGAGAGAGAGAGAGAGAGAGAGAGAGAGAGAGAGAGAGAGAGAGAGAGAGAGAGAGAGAGAGAGAGAGAGAGAGAGAGAGAGAGAGAGAGAGAGAGAGAGAGAGAGAGAGAGAGAGAGAGAGAGAGAGAGAGAGAGAGAGAGGGAT
>SEYY01002862.1:45000-50000 GCA_009176605.1 Armadillidium nasatum | reverse complement strand
TATATATATATTTCAAATCATAAATAAATAAATATAATAAATAAAAATAAAGTGCTAGAAATAAATAAAATAAAATAGTGTGATACAATATATATATATATATATATATATATATATATATATATATATATATATATATATACTATATATATATATACTGTATATATATTATCTGTTATACTATATATATATATATATATACTTTTCTACTGAACTTCCTAATTCTCTGGCCTCTTTGTCAAAATTCTCTAACTGACTCTTTTGACCGGGTAAAGCTCCTTTTTTGGGCTTTTCCTCTTCTTTCGCATTTCAGAGCGTTTCTGTCAACTGTGGTGTTCCTTCCACTCTTTCTGACTCACCACTCTTATGCTAACACTCTTCATTCAAATCTTTTTGTCTTCTTATGGATGGGATTTCCCGGTGGGGTCATAGCAACCTTGTGAAATTCAACTCTTTAAAAACTCAACTTCTTCACATCTCCCTCTCAAAAACACCTCCTAACTTTCCTATCCTCTTCGATGGCTCTCCCGTCTCACCTGTAAATAACATTAACATTCTTGGTCTAAACATAAACAATAAACTGTCTTGGAAACCACATATCACAATGGTTGCTAAAGTGGCCTCTAAGAAGCTGGGAGTTCTGTTCAGATTGCGTGAATTTTTTTCTTCTGAGCAGTTACTTCCAAATAAATAAGGGTCTTGGTCTTCTTCGTCCTTGTATGGAGTACTGTTCTCACATTTGGGGGGCTCTGGCTCCTCCTCTCTTCTGGATAGGGTTGAGTCAAAAGCTAAAAGATTAATAAACTGTCCCCTACTTTCAAACTCTCTTGACCCTCTGTCTCTGCGACGTGACGTTGGCGCGCTATCTCTTTTCTACAGGTACTACAATGGCAGGTGCTCGAGGAAATTGGCCTCTCGCATTCCTCCACCGTTGCATCGTCCTCGTTGCACAAGGGGTGCCCTGCTTTCGCATCAATTTTGTGTGGACGTAGGAAATCCCAGGCTAGCCCGTTGTGGTACCTCCTTCTTTCCAGCCACCTCTATTCTGTGGAATTCTCTACCATCTTCTATTTTTCCTCCTGTATTTAATCTTCCACTCTTTAAGACTTCCGTCTGCGCCCACCTGAGGGCTGTGCGATAGGTGTGTGTGTGTGTTTGAATGAGTTTTGTCCCTGTTGGTGTGCCCCCTCCTTGAAAAGGGCTCTGCCCGTGAGTGGTGGCGTTTTGTAATATATAATATATAATATATATATATATATATATATATATATATATATATATATATATATATATATATATATATAATATATATATATATATATATATATATATTCGAAAGATGTTAAGAAACTAGAGAAAGGCAAAGTCGTATTACTAATAACTTTTCCAATTTGCTGAATATTTTATTGTATATAAAAAATAAATAATAAGAAACTTCTTCCCAAAGTGACACATTTTATTTTGTAGCTTTCCTCTGCAAATACTAATTTATTTATGTAGATCTTTATTCATTCATTTATTTAATTATTTACTTATTTATCTATTTTATTTATTTATTTAGACAGTTTTTGCTATTGACTGTGTTAAATACATAATTAAGTTTTGATTATAAATTCAAGCAGATTTTACTTGAATATGTTTCAGCTTCAAGTACGTTATAAAGGAGTGTAGTATAAAAGTTTTTAGGTTGTATAAAACGCTCGGTGATAGAAAAGTAATTAATCATATTTCACTCTAACCTTCATTGTTTTGCTTTAGTTTCACCCTGAAATTAGCACGAAATATTACTTCCGTTCTGTAATTATTAAACAAGTTCACTACTTTTCTTACGTATTCCTGAAAATATTTTTGACATTTTAAAATTAAAACTGTATGAGAGGAAGGTAAACGAACACCAAACTTTGATGAAATAATGAAATAAATTTATAAGGGCCTACCAATCCTAAAAATAAAAAATAATGTTTCCAGACAAACTAAAACAACCACTAGGTCTAAAAAGATGTGTTAATGAAAACTACCAATTTTTAATTATCAACGGTGTTTTTGATTTTAATTTATAAAATGATACGATAATTATAAATTAATACAGTAGTATAAATAAATATGAGATATAATAGAAGCGATACACTGCAAAAATTGTCCTAACGAATCGTTGGGACAAGTGGCAAAAACGTCACAACAAATTTTTTCCATAATTTTTTTATTAGAAAATAAATCGGTGAGGTGACTTTCTTAAGTTTAACAATGTCTTTTATCTATTGAAAATTTTATTGTGATATTTTTTGCCACTTCTCCCAACTATTCGTTAGGACAATTTTTGCAGTGTAGCTAATAATTTTCAGTAATAATTAACTCTCTACACAACGAAAAAAGAATAATATATTTCTTAAGATTAATTTTTCCGAGACAGTAAACGAAAATATTACTTTTAAAAATTATTATAAAGTAACATAAGTTCGAAATTTGATTAGATTATTAACAAATATTTAGTATATAATATACGAGCTTCCATAATTAAAAAAAAGATATTTAATTTCTCTTACAACTGAGAGCAGAACCAGAAATTATTACAGACATATTATTACGAATATAATGAAAACCATGATATTCTACACTATGAGACAACGGTAACAAATTCTTCATTTCAGTCATAAAAATATTTCCTACATAAAAAATGCCCGAAAACTTAAAATTAACATAGAGTATATTATCAGTCAATATAAAAATAATGTCACCAAATGCATTCATATTTAATTTCAAAATACACATACAATTACCTGAACGAAGATAAATGGGAAAAGAACAAATGGTATTGAAAAATGGAGAATCATATGAAATGGAGTTCTCTCTAAACTGTATAACCAACAATATTAATCCTCCGGATTTTTATTTGAAAAGATAATCAACTATTATATATATATATATATATATATATATATATATATATATATATATATATATATATATATATATATATATATATATATATATATATATATATATATATATATATATATATATATATATATATATATATTCAAACTTATTATTAATGAATTTCAATGGAATATTACGTTTAAAGAGAAATAAAAAACTCGTACTCTATTATTAATAACAATTACAAAACCACTAAATAAAACAATAAAAATTAATAAAAAGTTAAAAATATGAGGAATCAACAAGGTGTTAAGAATAGTAAACATAGAATTAGGATAAATTATAAAATGCACAATATTTCAAGGCATAAACTATCCTTCTCTTCAGATGCGATTAAGAAAAAGGTTAATACACAGTATATATATATATATATATATATATATATATATATATATATATATATATATATATATATATATATATATATATATATATATATATATATATATATTATATTTATTTTATATTTTTTCTTTACTAATTTTTCTTTCCGTACTTGACAGTCCAAGATCATAAATCTACTTTAGAGTACAACGACTAGAGGATAGGTATCAACATCATCTTAATAGCAAATACTTCGATTAAGTAGTAAAATGCTCTCTTTGCAGCTAAATTTGGTACCCTTCTGGTTTCTCATGATTTAATAAAAAGGTTGGGATAATCTGGAAGACGCTATCTGGGAATCAAATCAGTAACCCTTCCCTTATGAGGCAAAAAAATGATTAACGTTACCTGCTGCTTTTTCCTGCAGTTTATTCAACATTCACCGGTGATGAAGGATATATTGTACGTGAAATAAAATTCATGATACCACAGTTCAACGAGCTGTTAGATCATCGATAAAATGAGATCAGGTTTAATAATTAATGAAAGAAATCAAACACACAATAGTATATAGTATATATATATATATATATATATATATATATATATATATATATATATATATATATATATATATATATATATATATATATATATATATATATATATATATATATATATATATATATATATATTATATATATCATTTTTCCACTCTTGTGGGTTGGTGCCCATCACAATTGACTCATACACACACACACACACACACACGCCCACACACTCTAACTCTCATCTCCCCCTCACCACCGCCTTTCATTTCACTCTGTAATACGCATTTCTCTTTCCCTCGTTTAAACTAAAACTCCTTTCCAACAAAATCTCTTTCACTCCATACATCCATCTCCACTTTGGCCTTCCTCTCCCTCTACCCCCTCTACCTCGGATCTAAGTACCTTGCCCACCATCCTATTCTTATCCATTCTACACACATGTCCCCAAACCACCTTAATGCACCCTCCTCTACTCTATCTACCACTCTCCTCCTCCACCTACACATCTCATTTATTCTTTCGTTTCTATCCTATCTACCCTTCTCAAACCACATATCGCTCTCAATCCCTTCATCTCAAATACATTCAAACTTTTTCTCGCCTGAGAATTCATCATCCATGTTTTCACACCCATGCATTACAGATGGGAAACACATACACTCAAACATTCATACCTTAATCTCCACTGACATTCTCCCTTTTTTCCTTATCTCTCTTAATCCTCCCTGACCCCCCCCCCACCATTACTTTCATTCCTTTCACCATTCCATTCTTTATTTCCTTTTCCATCCCTTCTTTTCCCTCCGTCAACATTCCCAGATATTTTAACTCTTCCACCTTCTCAAATCACTTTCCCCCTACCTCTACACTCCCCCCAATTCTTCCCTTCTCACCATATCCACCTCCAATCCTCATTTCTTTACTTTTTACATTACAAATTCTTTCACTAACATTCTCAACTATATATATATATATATATATATATATATATATATATATATATATATATATATATATATATATATATATATATATATATATATATATATATATATATATATATATATATATATATATATATATATATATATATATATATATATATATATATATATATATATATATATATATATATATATATATATATATATATATATATATATATATATATATATATATATATATATA
>SEYY01002862.1:35000-40000 GCA_009176605.1 Armadillidium nasatum | reverse complement strand
TTATATCTGTGACCAGTATAATATATTAAAGTTTTAACAAACCTTTTCCAAATCTTCTTCTTTGAAATGCGTCTTCAAAGAGCAAAAAGCAAACGGAAGAAACTTTTCTTTTATATAAATATACTTAACACAGTTTAAAATTTTATTCGCAGAGCATTCTGCAGATCCATGTTGACATGTGAATGTGTATCCTTTTCCATCAGGCCTTTTGTTGTACTGAATATAAGAAATATAATTATATTAATATGTAAAATTTCCAATAGAGAAAAGAAATATTAAACATAAGAAAACTCTCCACCGATTAATTTTCTAATGAGAAAATAACTGAAAAAATTTGTTGTGACATTTATGTCACTTGTCCCAACGATTCGTTAGGACAATTTTTGCAGTATATATATATATATATATATATATATATATATATATATATATATATATATATATATATATATATATATATATATATATATATATATATATATATATATATATATATATATATATATATATATATATATATATATATATATATATATATATATATATATATATATATATATATATATATATATATATATATATATATATATATATATATATATATATATATATTAGTGATTAGACGATTAATTTAAATATTTTTCTCAATTGTCATCGTCACTCCTCTGACGATTATTTTGTCTATTAATTTACGTATATTGACCTATAAATATCTCTCTGCTCTACCTTCTTCTATTGAAAGTGAAAAGCTGTCAAGTAGTGGAGGCCAAATTACAATAGATTTGCAGAAAAAAATTGTTTCTGTATCACAATTTAAGAGCTGTAAGTTTAAAGTACTAGAATTTTGAATGTTCGTCCAAGTTCTCACATATTTTAAAATCAATGTTCTGTAGATACGACATAATGTCCCACTCGCTCTCGAGTTCAGATACGGGCTTATAGATATCAAAGTACGGATCATATGAGCATTTTCAATGAGTTCTTAATGCCTACCGGGCATGCTGAAAGTGAAAGTGTATAGAAACAAGCCACGTACTCTATTTCAACTGAAAGACAACAATCGACAGGCAACTGAAGTTGTGACTCGTAATATGTTGGCGGCAACCTTACGTATCATGGTAAAACGTATTCAGGCATACCTTGATGCTAATGGCAATCACTTCCAACACTTGATGTAATGTCAGTACGATTCTCACACACAAAGGTTTGTTCGAGGTAAATTTTGTTAACTTACGGCTACTACTTTGATATCTAAAAGAGCATTTCTGGGACCAAGACTGAGTAGGACACCCTGTATTATACTATATATTAAAATTACTTGTCTTTACACATTTTTACAAAGAATAAGGAAAAGACAATGTAATCTTTTCCTATTATAATATTGTAAAATTTATTAAATTTATTGAAATTTTCAAAATATACTTTTTCAATTTCATTATCATCGTCAAATTTAGTATAATCGTCATCGTCATCTTAAAATAAAGTTTTTAATCGTCCCATAATATATATATATATATATATATATATATATATATATATATATATATATAATATATATATATATATATATATATATATATATATATATATATATATATATATATATATATATTACTCTCACAACCTTTCCCACAATCGTGGGGTGGTGTCTACAGCAGGCCACATCCATTTCTCAACACTTACCCTTTCACCAATCCGTCAAACCTCAAACCCTGCTCCCAGCTCATCCCTCTGTCCCTCAATAACTCCTTGACCTCACTCATCTCAACCTCCTCTCTGTTCTCCCACTACCTCTCACACTCTCCACTTCTGATTCAAACACCTTTTTTGACCAGTCTCTCCTCATTCATCCTTCAATTTAAATTATATATATATATATATATATATATATATATATATATATATATATATATATATATATATATATATATATATATATATATATATATATATATATTATATATATATATATATATATATATATATATATATATATATATATATATATATATATATATATATATATATATATATATATATATATATATATATATATATATATATATATATATATATATATATATATATATATATATATATATATATATATATATATATATATATAATATATATATATATATATATATATATATATATATATATATATATATATATATATATATATATATATATATATTATATATATATATATATATATATATATATATATATATATATATATATATATATATATATATATATATATATAAAATTGTGTTCAACCATAAAGATGTCTCTGCCTGCAATTAACTAAGCCCATGTTATTTGCATTCTCCTCTTTTAATCCTCAGATTATATTTCTCTTCTGTTCTACTGTCTTTCCCTCCTCCATGTTAAGGTACCTAGTTTTTTTTTTTTTTTTTTTTTTTTTGTTTTTTTTTTTTTTTTTTTTTTTTTTTTTTTTTTTTTTTTTTTTTTTTTTTTTTTTTTTTTTTTTTTTTTTTTTTTTTTTTTTTTTTTTTTTTTTTTTTTTTTTTTTTTTTTTTTTTTTTTTTTTTTTTTTTTACCTTTTTTTTTTTTTTTTTTTTTTTTTTTTTTTTTTTTTGTTCCTGCTTATTCTGATTTTTAGTTAGCCTCCTAACAAACATACCCTTCTTTTACATTCCTTTATTCCTTTCTTACGTCCAAACATTCTTTCTCATTTTCACTATGTTACTTTTCCAAATTCCTTTCAATGCAGCACAAATTCCTAATTTTATTCTCAACTCTGTAGTTCATTCTTATCTGACAAATAACTCAGAAATCTTTTACATCTCAAGAAGAAAAATTTGGAATATTCCAAATTTATATGATGACATTCAACGTCGATGCGCACATAAGCACAACACTAAACTTCATATATATAATATATATATATATATATATATATATATATATATATATATATATATATATATATATATATATATATATATATATATATATATATATATATATATATATATATATATATATATATATATATATATATATATATATATATATATATATTTATATATTATATATATATATATTATATATATATATATATATATATATATATATATATATATATATATATATATATATATATATATATATATATATATATATATATATATATATATATATATATATATATGCATAATTGATGAGTATGAACATGAATTGAAAGAATTGTGTAATTATCGTAATATACAATATACAAACTTGCACTTACTGATGCGAAGCCGTATACTCCGATTTCTACATCCATAATATCTTCTAATAAGTCATAAGCTTCTTTTAGCTTCTGGGAAACAAATGTTCGACTGTCTGGACAAAAACTTTCAATATGAACTTCAACTTTCACTTTATATGCGTTTTTTATCCTAATATATATATATATATATATATATATATATATATATATATATATATATATATATATATATATATATATATATAAATATATATATATATATAATAATAATAATATAATAATAATAATAAAATATGGGTGTGGTGAAAGATCCTTCCTAACTAAATAGGTCACATAGAGTACTAAGTTTAACTGCAAATTCATTTGAACTCTACTGCACTCTAGTTTTCGCTTTCACTTCTTTTTTATAAAGAAAGTTTCTCTAACTTATTTTTGGCCTTACAATTAAAGGGCATATGGATAAGTTCGAAAATACTTGGCCTCTATTCCTTTACATAATAAATATATACTATACCTTGCTCGTCTAAATTTCTTTTAATGTTTAGCAGTTTAAATAAAATATCGTTTATGTATGTGCATCGTACAAAAAACCTGCAGACGTCTTTCAAATTTGGAGGCCTTAGGTCATAGGGTTGATGCCAATAACTAATTTCCTACTTGGTCTTGTGCATGATTTTCTTTATTTATTAACGTCTTCCAAATTCGCTCTAGAATATTTTTCTAATTTCCTCCTTGTCGAACACTGTCTCTTTTCTTATCCGAAGCTCAGGTGTTTGAAGTTTCTCTTCATCTAAATTTCATCTGAAAGCGATTGTTGAAGGTAAATTACCAATGTCAATGTTTTTTTTGTTTTTTTCCTCTTCTTCCTAATTAGAAGTCTACAGCATTTCCTATATTTTGGCTTCAGTTTTCTATTTCATATACAGCTAAGTTCCTTTGTTTAAATACTTATTTATCTCTTAAATCTACAAACTATTCTAAAGTTTTCGACTTTTAAACTTCCAAATTGTAAAACATATTTTTATGCATCATGAGTTTTCTCTAATTCTCAGGACACAGAAAGTGAACTTTCCTCCCAATTTTCCTTCAATAACAAACTTGAACAATTAGGGCAGTTCCCAACTCGCATCCCTGATCGTTTTGGAGATGATTTGAATTTACTAAACCTATTTTTTTATTTCAACCCTTCACCATAAATTGACAAATTTCGGATTTCTACGGTCTTCTTCTCATCCTGTTTATTATTCTGCTCTTTTTTTAAGTCTTTCGTAAAAACAGTCCCAGCATTCGTAGAAGAGAATTTTTCTGGAATGTTGATTCCGCAAAATGGTCAGACTTCTCACAGTACTACTTTGACTTTCTTTAGTAATATAACCTCCTCTACGTAAAGGCCCCTTGGAGTAAACAGAGTGCATAACATGGGAATTTTCTCTGCAAGGAAGGCATTCATTACAGTTTCTTTCCTCTCGCCTAAGGTTAAGTCAGTTTTTAAATTGAATAAACTTTACTTGTTCCCGTGCTATACGTCAAAGGAGAGTTACCTTTATTACCGTCCTCATCAGTCTTTAGAAGCAAATAATTTTTTTTTTATCACGAAATAGTGCATAATTTAGAATCCTTAACTATTCTAAAAACTTCTTACTCCTTTGAAAATCAATAATCACTCTGATTTATGCTTTTTCCCGATATTTCTGGCTTTTTTTCTGAAAATGCCAACTTCAACTTTTCTTCTTCCTCTTTTTCCCTCTATTATTTTTTT
>SEYY01002862.1:0-20000 GCA_009176605.1 Armadillidium nasatum | reverse complement strand
CAGTTCAGAGCGAGTGAACCACACGCTCCGAGAGCTGGTGATGCTCTCCAGGATAGGAATTAATTTAAGTGAGGTTATGAAAGAAAGACAAGACCAAGGAATTCCTCTTTTCTCCAAAATTTCAAGAGGCGTAGAGTTCGATCTAATAACAAGTTATACAACTTAATTTTAGAAAATAGTTTCGTTATCAGTTTATTGTGTTTAGTGGGGTTGTTATGCACGATTCATAGATGGAGTTTGCGTAAGTATAGAGAAGAACCAGAAACGTGGAAAATGTATGTTCGCGAGTGTTTGCAAGCGTGCGTGTGTGTTTTAATTATTTTTATTTTGTTTTAAAACAAAGCTTCACTTGTTATTATTATTATTATTAAATTATTCATTTTATTAATCATTCATAGTCATTAGGAATACGAAAATCTATGTTCATATCGAAATCCAACTGCTTCTAATTTTAAAATCATTTCTTTAAATATTCTCCAGTTTGATGTCAACATAGTCTGTGATGTCAATGCTTATCGCATAATTTAGAAAAGGAATGAATTAAAAACAATAATAACATTAAAATATTTACTTTTTATTTAAAATATCTTACTTTTAATATTGATATTCATATTAATAATGTAATTTAATATATAATTAACTAATAACCAATTAAGAAAGCTAATTTTAAAAAAAAAATATATAAATTAGACATTCTACTAATAAACAAATGTAACTAATAATAGTTTTATTCCAGTCCAATAATAATAATAATAATAATAATAATAATAATAATAATAATAATAATAATAATAATAATAATAATAATAATAATAATAATAATAATAATAATAATAATAATAGTCCAATAATAATAGTTTTAGTAATAGTCCAGTCATTAAGGAATAAAAGAGTTTTCTCTATTAAATAAAAATCTACAATATATTACAAGCAAGCAATGGTATACTACCATTGCTTGCTAGGTGACAGTCCTTTTCAAAATAATTAATTCAAAAAAATATTAACTTTTAATTTTAAAGTGATGGAAGTCAAATATGTTTTTAATATATTGGTAAATAAATTCTTTTAATTTTTATTAACAAGCTTTTTCAAATTTTTTTTTTTTTTTTTTTTTTTTTTTTTTTTTTTTTTTTTTTTTTTTTTTTGGTGAAAAGTTACTAACAATATTAACGATTTTATTTTTGGTTCGTTGGTTTATATGACAAATCAGAATGTCCTACAGGGATCTCCGACAGGAAAGAAAAGAAGAGAAGTCACAAATTATGTTGATGCAAATGAAAATATTGCCGATTATTTGATGTCTTTTGAAGAAATCATCGCTAAACTTTCAGTAAGCTAACGTTTATTAATATGCATATTATATATATATATATATATATATATATATATATATATATATATATATATATATATATATATATATATATATATATATATATATATATATATATATATATATATATATAAAATCTAATTTAATTAAATTAATTTTATTAATTTTATTATTATTATTATTATTATTATTATTATTATTATTATTATTATTATTATTATTATTATTATTATTATTATTATTATTATTATTATTATTATTATTTATTATTTTTATTATTATTTTTATTATATTTTATTATTTATATATATATATATATATATATATATATATATATATATATATATATATATATATATATATATATATATATATATATATATATATATATATATATATATATATATATATATATATATATATATAAAAGAATGCAATTTACTCTGGAGAAAATGGAGTGGAAGGAAGAGGATTTAGCGACATTTTGAGCTACTTTACAGGAGCTCCTGACAATAAAGGAGAAGAATCGGAAGAAAGAGCCTCTCGAGTGTTAAATTTCGTCGGGTCTTTGATCTCAAAGATTCAATACGGTCTTGGAATGAAACAATCGGTTGGTAATATTTTGATTTTTCATTTCTTAATCATTTTACTTCTGTTTTGTTCACTCCTCTCTCATTTATCTATATATATATATATATATATATATATATATATATATATATATATATATATATATATATATATATATATATATATATATATATATATATATATATATATATATATATATATATATATATATATATATATATATATATTTTCTTAATTAAAGGCTTCGTCAAGGAATGACCAATACCTTAATTCCTACTCACCAGATCCATCATCGGAAGGGTTTTGGTCGATGTTTGGAAGTAGAATTGGATTAGTGGCCAAAATCATGGATTTCCTCAATGATCCAAGACCCTCAAGGGTTGCTAGGTCCTCACAATTTGTACGTTTTTATTAGAATTTTTTTTTTTTTTATCGTATTTTGATTGGGAGAAGTTGGGTGAATGAAACAGTATTAAACCAATTTTACTTAATTATTATTATTATTATTATTATTATTATTATTATTATTATTATTATTATTATTATTATTATTATTATTATTATTATTATTATTATTATTATTATTATTATTATTATTATTATTATTATTATTATTATTATTATTATTATTATTATTATTATTTATTTTATTTACCATTATAAAAATTTCCTTAGAAAAGATTACGACACTCACCCGAGAAATAGAACTAATGAAAAGCATATTCCAAATCCACTGTCGATATGCCCTGACACAAGGGGTTTCAAAATTTTTCAAAGTTGAATAAATTGTGAAAAAAGAAGGAAATAACGTTTTACACTTGGCAGATGGAATGCTTAAAATTATAACGATTGGAGTTAGTTTAGAGTAAGAGAGATAGGCAGGGAAGAAATTAGCAAAAACCTTCTACCAAAATGCTTATCATTTCAAGAAGATTCAAAAAAAGAACACAGTTCTGACTAGTTGTAACACGGAAATGCCAAAATTTGCAAAAGGAGATGATTGGTCTAATGCACAATTCATTGAGTTTACGGTTGATAAAATAATTATGACCTGAAGCAAAAAAAAGCTACCAATATAAAAAATAAGGGTTAGATATCAAGAAAATATCCAACAGTTGAGTTAAACTCCAATGAAGATAGGTATTCGAATAGGCCGCAGCTCTTACCAGCTTCTCAAAGAATTCGAAGGTGAGTTCATCAAGTTTGTCGAAGAGTCATAGTTATTGATATCAACAAAAAAATAGTGAATTAAGAAAAAGGATTTGAAGAGAGAAATGTCTAATTTTATATCTCAATTTGAAGTAACAGGAAGAATTTTTAGTCAAGAGAAAAGCAAAGATCACAGAGTCATAGACTGTTAAAAATTTATTAATTACTAACAAACCCGAAGTCTAGGCGAAGAAAATACTAAGTATCAAAATAAACAGCAGCAAGTCATACGATAACTAACTTACTGTGGTCATAATGTATGCATCCGTTTTTGAATGAAAACTGACTAGAGAAAGGAGGAAGGAAAAGAGTTTTATTGTATGAGTGTCTGATGTTGTACGCGTAATGCGTTTGAAAATATAATGTTCACTAAGTAATCAGCATGCAGTTGTTCCCGCTCTCGTAGTTTATGGAGTTGAAGCCTTCTCTAGTGGAGGACAATCCAAATTGGAGTAGAAAATCAAAAGGTATTCTAACCCATTCAAAACCTTCCTCAGCTACTTCAGTCAGTTAAAACGAGAGCATTGAGAAATGATTCTTTCAACCTTTTATCCCTCAATCGAACCCCAGAAATCTTACTAATTAAATAGAATCAACCTTTATTACAATTTATTTATCTTATTAAATTGATCAATATATATATATATATATATATATATATATATATATATATATATATATATATATATATATATATATATATATATATATATATATATATATATATATATATATATATATATATATATATATATATATATATATATATATAGGAAGAAGAACGGGAAGATATTGACCCAAATATGGATTACGCCAATCCTATAGATTTATCCGAAGAAGACAAACAGTTCCTCCCACTTTACGGAAGAAGCGCTTCTGATAACCGTGTTAAGAGGTACGCAGAAGACGAAATGAATATTTGGTATAGCGAAGCAGATCCCTCACATCATTCTAACGAAGAAAATGCTTCCGGACAACTTATTGGAATGGTAAGCTTATGCAAAACTAAAAATAAAGGAAATTCTATAGGGTTTGTGTGATATACTTCATTTTTATTATTAATTATCTGCTTATTCCTATAATTTTATTTATCCTTATTTATTTGGATTAAGGATATAAGACTTTATAGCTCTTATCCCTTCTCCACTTTCTTCCCCTTTTTGAAAACCTTTTCACCGAAATAAAATCTAATTTTATTTATTTATTTATTTATTTATTTATTTATTTATTTTAATTTTCAGGTTTTCAATCTATTCAAACATGCTCTGACGTCATAGAAGCAACGAAGTATCTGAAAATTGTCATCTTACTTATTTATTAATATGTGTATCTATTTATTTAAGCCAAATATTTACATTTATTTGGTAACCTCGGAAGCAAAATACTCAATATTTATTTTCAAAAGATTAAAAAAATATAATTCCGAAAAGGAGTAAATCATACATTATTTTTATAAAGTTAGTTTTTATAACATTTTAGGTGTAAAATCTCAATGTTAATTTATTAATTATTATATTATTATTATTATTATTATTATTATTATTATTATTATTATTATTATTATTATTATTATTATTTATTATTATATATATATATATATATATATATATATATATATATATATATATATATATATATATATATATATATATATATATATATATATATATATATATATATATATATATATATATATATATATATATATATATATATATATATATATATATATCACTATAAATGGTATTGCTCCTACTGAGCTTAATTTTTATTATGAAAAGAATAGCCAGGAAAGAATGTAGCATAATCAGTTCAATTATATTTAATTAGATGAATATTATATTAAATTAATAGTTATAAAAAGCTTTATTATAAATTTAAAAATAAAAAGAAGCCGAAACGTTGATAATAAAGCTTTTTGTAACTATTAATTTAATATAATATTCATCTAATTAAATATAATTGAACTGATTATGCTACATTCATTCCTGGCTATTCTTTTCATAATATATATATATATATATATATATATATATATATATATATATATATATATATATATATATATATATATATATATATATATATATATATATATATATATATATATATATATATATATATATATATAATATGCAATTTTTTAAATAAATGTTTTCACTATTAACACATTTCAATTAGTTTTAGATCATATTAAAATAACACTTATCCAAAAAATTATCCCATTTCCACGTTGTATTGATTTCATTCTCAAACTATTGGAGCTATATAAGTTAATTTTTATTAGGGAATCGTTTAATAATGCGCAATTGCAAAAAAAAAAAAAAAAAAAAAAAAAAAAAAAAAAAATCAACAAAAAATTCCAAATAATGAAATTATATTCTTTCTTGATACAATTAATTACTATAATCTTTCAAACATTTTCATCCCGACACTAGAAACTTTAACTAAAAAAGATTACTCTATTAAGGAACACCTTAATCAAGTTTAAGCGATACAAATATTTCCAAATACAAATAAATATGGAGATTTTTGATGTTCAAAGCTTTTTAATGAATGTTGTTATATGAAAGAAATTTTGGACAGTTATTCTCTAATGAAGTAACGATCAATTAATTATGATAATTTATATATTATCATATGATAATATGTAATAATTTAAAAAATTATTACCTATACATACTAAAATACATAAGAACATTAAAAAAATCAAGACAGAAGTTATATGAATCTATCATGATTGTTCCAATATTTAAAATGACTTCTAACTTTAAATTTTCTTCATGCAAATAATTAATCACATTCTATGATTATACAATGTAACATACAGTTTATGATAACAGATTTTTAGCCATATAAGCATTGAGGCTATAAAATTTCAAGATATTTTTAGACGTATTACAGAAGTGGTAATGTTCTATATTGCCCCAGACTCTATTCTTCCGAATGAAATCATAAAATGTTACAGTTAAAGATATTCAAGGTTATTAATGAAATAATTCCTGGTTATCTGTGTCACATAATAAGAAAATATTAAAATGAGAGTTAGAGAGATGATGTTCAGCAGATTCGAAATTGGAAAAGTTAATAGATAACTCACTTTCACAACAACCTCCACCTATATGACCACGCAAACATTCCTTTCAAACAATCACATCATACAGACGCAAACTGACACACAGTAATAATAAATAAATATTAAAACTACAGCTGAATTTTATAAGTAAAACTTTTATTTGAAAGTAGAGTTGAAATTATCTATTAAAAATAATATAGGACACTTATTATGATTGATTTCGAAGAATGTTGCTTCTTGAAGTATTTAATATACACTGTATATTTAAGAATGGAAGAGTAGTAAATGTATTTAAAAGATTAAGATAGTTAATACCTCAACTCAACCACGAAATTGACTTGAACTCTCTGGTTTACGAAAATAGGATATATATATATATATATATATATATATATATATATATATATATATATATATATATATATATATATATATATATATATATATATATATATATATATATATATATATATATATATATATATATATATATATATATATATATATATATATATATATATATATATATATATATATATATATATATATATATATATATATATATATATATATATATATATATATATATATATATATATATATATATATATATATATATATATATATATATATAGTTAAGTGCCGGAAGATGGCAGCTCCCGAAGTGGCTGTGTTTTAGTGCTGCCACATTGAAAAAATGGCAAGAAAATTTTGATGACATACACTTATAAACTTATGATGAAGAATTTAATTCAATTTCTCCATAATGAATGGAAACTAAAATATAAATGAAAAATTATACAATAGACTAATAGATGAATAGGGAATTTATATAAATAGTATTTATATTCCCCCACTAAGAGTTGCAATAAGTGAAGTATCACTGCAATTACTAAAAATGACAAACACTGCAAATAAGATAAATCCCTGTGCAGGAATTCTTGACACTTGACAACTGACTGTCTAAGTGGTCTTTCTTTTATTGGCTTTAGCTGAGAAGGTTGATTCTGTTGAAATTTGATTTGATGAAGTAAATATATACCTGAAGTTGAAAATTGAATACCTGAGAGGAAATTAATATTTTTAATATTATCTTGGACTAAATTTGAAGGTGATGAATCACTGAAAATCTGAAGGATTAGGAAACTTAACATGATCGCGGTAAAGAAAGTTTGTGATATTTTCAGAGGAGATGATAAATTCATCCCACAGTTTAAAAGCAGATTCATTCATGCATTTGTCTAACTTTAACCTTGAAAATTGCTTTATTAAATATGTGCCTAACAAGGTACAAATGTGCTGTAGGCTCAGACTTTTAAATACAAATATTAGAGGACTCATATTTTACTCAGGCCTACTGAATCAATCAAAAACCAAAAAAACAATTTTCAACGAACATTATATGCCAATTACAATGAAGCCTATGTTAGGAGTAAGATATACTCGAAATTGACCGAAACAATAATTGGCAATAATAACAGACTAGAAACTTGCAAGGGAATCGTTCAATAGTAAGTCCAAAAAGATAATTTAGAGCGTTGAAACATGGATTGTAAATTTAAGCATTCTTCGAAAGATATAAAAACTTGCAGGTGATTTTTTCTTAGTTTAAATTGAAAAGCTTTGTCCTGAATGAGAAGAGTTTAAATTAGAGATACAATCGAATAATTTAGGACATTTACAATGATTTGGTTTCAAAGAATGTTGGTTTTTTGAAGTATCTTAATTTGCATTCTTTATTTAAGAACGGTAGAGGTAAAGTAGGAGATTTATATGAAGGATTATGGTTGTAAAGTTTTAAAAATATATATATATATATATCCCAACTCATCCATGAAATTGATTTTAACTCTATGTTCTAAGAGAAAATATGAAAATTATTACATTTCGAAATAACTTTAAAATTCATGTTGTTTGAGTTTATTTATTAACGCTAGTGAAGAATGTAAGTAGCGTGGGCGGGTTCAAGTTTTATTCGTTCTCTTCCCATTTCAAGATAATCGCTAGTAAAAAAAAAAAAAAAAACTATGAACAAATTTATGGTTATACTAGGGTACATGTGCGTTTTGTGATTGTATCATATTGTAAAGAAACATTTTGATTTATAAATCAGCTTCTTACACAAAACTTTATTTGACCGTGTATTTTTTAAAAAATGGATAGAATTAGGCTAATTTTTACGGTTAGCCTTTGTATGTTAGTTTCCCAAGCTTTGGCAGCCAACGATTTAAAATTTAAGTTCGCTTATATTAATATATTAACTGGTAACATTTATAGGCACAGGTCTAGCTTATTAAAAACTAAACTTAATATCAGAGAAAGTTACTGAAACCTGAAATATTCTAGTTAACTATAGAATGGTAATAGTGTAGTTTGGGTTCCACCTATTTTGTTGTTTTCCATCCTATTAATTTGAAGGTAATAGATTCAGCACAACATCTCTGTATTTTAACTATATTGAAAATATAGATAAAAAATGCTGAAATTCATAAAAATAAAAATTTAAACAGAAAAGTGTATTTCACCACTGCTCACAGATCATTGATTAGTGGATATAGTAATTGTAGCATTCACAGTAGTTGATTTTTTTTGTGTGAGGCCAGGTTGCTGAAACTAATAACATACCTATATGTTACGAGTTCAACAGGTACTATGTAGCTATGTGTAGGGATACTACAAATATATATATATATATATATATATATATATATATATATATATATATATATATATATATATATATATATATATATATATATATAGTTATTATGCATGATTCGTCTCTTACCTGGTATTTGTTATAATATAGATTAGAAATGTAATGTATATATTGAAAAAAATCAAATTCAATAAATTTAAAAATAGTATAAGTATTAAAAATCTTGTTATAAGATGGGTATTAATTTGATCTTTTCACGATACCTCTATTTTTCACTATATTGAAAATATGAAGTTAAAATATGTTGAAATGCATTCTACACATACTGTTCTTTTACGGAAGAGTAATATAAATATATAATAAAAAAAAATATGCTGCAAAAAGGAAATTGACTGTCTTTTAAACTGTCCAGTTCTTTTTTTACAAATACAAATTTGACAACATTCAGACTCGGATGTCTCTGTTTTCTATATTTATAAGAAAATGGAATTAAATGGCAAACAAAAGAATTATATGTGTATGTGCTAAATTTTTTATATGACTTTAATTAACTGCTTGTATAAATACATTACATTAGTGAATTTAGGGAAAAAAAATTATTAGATTTTCTAATAGAAATGTTCAAATAACTCATATATATAATTGGTGTAATATGGCAGTAGGCCTGTATCCCACAGCAACATTCTATCTATCAGTTAAGCCTGCATCACACAGGAACTTTGGTTATTCAGGTTATGATAAGTCAGAGTAAGTACACTAAAAAAGTAAATAATAATAATAATAACATTATTACTATAGGCATAAATGAAATGAAAGCTAAGTAATAATAATAATACAGATTTCAAAAAAATTTGTATTGATATATCAGTATTTCCATCTATTGGAAGTCAAACCATTTCTTAACCTTTACTCCTTAAAAATTGCAGAAAAGACCGAAGTTAAAGGACAAATATGGAAATCTAATAATAAATTATTTTTCTTATTTTTATACAAACAAATGATAGTCAAAGAACAATTGCTTCATCATTTGGAGTGAAAATATTCTTTTTTTTTTTTTTTTTTTTTTTTTTATTACTTTACCTTAGAGTAATAGTATGTGTAGAATGCATTTAAACATATTTTGACTTCATATTTTCAATATCTGAAATGTAGAGAAATATCATGCTAGATCGAATTATTGCCATAAAATAATATAATTAGGCCAATTGCACTAAACGTACCTAAGCCTTATAGCAATATAGGCAGAGAGCAAAATCACAAAAATTATTGAAATTAATATATTGAAATTTTATAACATTGCTAGATATTTGAAATACTTTAAGAAGTATATTTTAACACCTTTTAATTTATTTATTTAAATTAGACTACGTAATGTAAACCTATGTAATTTTAAAAATATAAAAAATTTGTTGTGCAGTGTACAATCTCACATAGGCAAACTAGCTCAAACAAGTGTGGTCATAGTTACATTTTCCATATGTATAAGTCTTTGTCTACTCATCTGCTGTACAGTACGTATTTTACATGTATATTTTTATACATTGTGATTTAATATTCATTTAATGTTTTAATTAATATTTTATATTTTTTTAATAGTTTTAAATTTTTTAAGGCTAGAAAATGCTTATTTTATCATAAAAATAATTAAAATAATAAATATATTAAAATACAAATATACCACAAAATCCTGTGAAATAAAGAAATTTCAGCAATACATACACACAAAAAATCTGTGATGTATATAGTGAGGGATTGCTGTATTTACTTTTCCATGCTTAAAATATAGTGTTTTCATGCATTTCAACATATTTTGTCTTTTTATTTTCAGTAAATATTCAATAATCACTGACCTGTGAATGGTGGTGAAATTTATTTCTCCATCATAAATTTTGTGATTTTTATGAATTTCAGCATATTTTGTCTTTATATTTTCAGTATAGTCAAAATACAGAGATGTGCTGAATCTAACTATTATCAATTTCAAATATTTCTTACATTCTAACAGGTATTTTTGAGAAAGAACCTCTCTTGATTGATGTTAAATAAAGCTTTCACAAAAGAGTAAAGTTATAAATTGTAAAAAAAAATAAAAAATTATAGCAAAATTGCATTGTGTAATAGATCCTTGGTTTAAGCTTGACTTGCACTCTGAAAAGGGATAAAGTAACAGAAGGGCTTCCTTATTAGCAACAGCACTGTTCATTTTCAAAGCATCAAATATTTTTATTGCATTATCAGAGGATTTACTGGGAAGAAGTTCAGGATACCCTCCACTGAAGATAAATTGTTCAGATTTATGACTTCCTCACTCAACAGACTCATACCAAATGCAGTAGTATATTAGTATTGAAAAAAAAGAAATATTTCAAGCAGCCTTGAATTTATGAAGGAAGGGATGTACAGATATACTGGAAAAATTGTTCAGGTTTATGGCTTCCTCACTCATCAGACTCATACCAAATGCAGTAGCATATTAGTATTGAAAAGAAGAAATATTTCGGGGAGCCTTGAATTTTTGAATAAAGGGATATACAGATGTACTGGAAAAATCATGGAGATGTTTCCAACACTGGCAAAGCTGTCACAGATATATCTGACTATTTTTTGGCTCCTGTGAAAAAAATCTTTCATCATTACAGATGTTGATTGATTGTCAAATTTTGATACTCTCAATGTTGTGAGATGCAACAGTAACTAGAATTATATTTTTAATTTTTGCACCTTTGGGAAACAAGAATTAAAAAAGGCTTACACTATTACTAAAAGAATTATTTTCATATATTTCTCATTGACTATCTCATTAATTAAATTCTTGCATATTTTACTATATTGTTTACAATACTTCAGAATTTACGAATGGATCTCAATGGTATAAATTTTATATTAACAACTGCAGTTTGTAAAAAAAAATTTTAAATGTACTTGTCCTTGCTGCCATGTACTTGTACTTCAAGTACAGTGGCCTGTACTTGGACCCCATATATATATATATATATATATATATATATATATATATATATATATATATATATATATATATATATATATATATATATATATATATATATATATATATATATATATATATATATTATATATATATAATATATTATATCAGGTTTATTAAATATTTGTGCGTTCATTTTAGCTATGTAAAAATACTGTATGACAATATTGTATTATAATTATAAAATACCTTCGACAAAATGGCAATAGAAATTGAAGTACGGTATATATATATATATATATATATATATATATATATATATATATATATATATATATATATATATATATATATATATATAGTCAGGCGGGGGAGGTAATGAACGTCTGATTTTGAGGTAAAACGTAAACAGCCTTTATTAATATGAATAAATTGAAATTGTGGCCAAGTAAGTATATGTGTTACTAGCCCAATCCCTTATCATTCGGAAAATGTAAAAAAGTTAATTGTTTTTACCCCTACAATGACATAGCACATGATGAAGTAACATGACCCTTTTTGAGACCTCAAAAAGTTCAACTTGTACTTTTGAACATTTAACTTTTTTGGGAAGAAAATCAGTACAGAAACTGAAATTAGGGACAAAATATGAACAGTAGGGGGTAAGTTATTAGCCAATAGAATGGCAAGTTCCTATACCTTCCCTCAAAGTAGATGGGGGATGTTGACCTATTAACTATAGCATGGGGTGAAAGATGAACATGTTCAATTCATGTTTCTCCCCATAGTTTGTTCACTTCTTTCCCTAAAACGTGTTCATTTTCTCCCCAAGCTGTTTTTTTTTTTTCCCCACATATTTATATATATATATATATATATATATATATATATATATATATATATATATATATATATATATATATATATATATATATATATATATATATATATATATATATATATATATATATATATGAAATGATCAATGATCAACGAAGCAGTTGCAGATGAAGGAATTCTAATTATAGTTCAATCAGGTGAAGAGATAAACGTAGAAGGAAATGAAATAAATGAAGAACCATCATTTCACTCTCCAGTAACATCGACACCAATATCCTTTTTGGAAAAAAATATGTCAGTTTTTGAAGTGGAAAGTAATTTACCAGGAACATCTAAGAATTTGTCTGAAAGAGAATATCTGAAAAATGTGCCACTACAAGATCTTTTGAATGAAATACAAAGTAGATTTCCTAATTATGAAATAAACTTAAGACCAATACAAAAACAGAAGAGTATAGAAGAAGTGTTACACGGTAGAGGAAGAGTGCCAAATGAGAAACCAAAATGTAGGAGAGCTGTGCAAACCAAATCAGCTGTTATCACAAATGAAGACATATTAACAAGTATGAAAGAAAGAGAAGTACAAAAATCTACAAAATGTGTTACAAGAAAAACAAAAAAAAAATCTGGTGGAATAGCTTATAAAAAAAGGCAAAACAAGAAAAAGATTGAGGAAACTACTTCCGAATCGGATGATCTTTTATTGTCAGATAGTGTTAGTGACTATAGTGAAGAAAGCTTTAGTGATGAAGCAGAGTCACAACCAGGAGAAAGATCCACACTTCCCAAAAAAATATGTACCATAGAACTGCATAAATATTTTGCTGTGTACTACGAGGAACCAAAATGTACCTACTATTGGGGGAAGGTTCAAAAGATCTTCCGGACTGATGCCGAGGAAGGCATTTCTAGTGTTGAAATGAAGTTCCTTAAAAGAAATTATATTGGCAGTGACCCAGCTGACTGGAGCTGGAAGGAGTCTTCAGAAGATGTAGAAATTGTGAATGTCAAATATATTTTTTATGGGCCGGAACTTCCTACCATCAGGAAAGGTATATTCTATTTCAATGATATCATATGTTTCAAAGTTTTTCAACGCAAAGTCCCCTCCTGCAAGATGTAAAATCATTTTAAATAATAATAATAATAATAATAATAATAATAATAATAATAATAATACAAATAATAATAATAATAACCAAGAAATTCATGTTAGAAGAAAATGTAATATGGAAAAAATTTTAAAAAGTATGTAAATACCTTTATTTTATTAAATTTATATATTATTTGATTTTATTTACACACAAATGATTTAAAATTAAACAATAAACTATTATAGTTTAAGATAGGATATATTTACCCATTTTTAGGGGGGTTAAAAGGGTGTTCATTTTTAACCCCAAAGGGATTACCTATTCCCCCATGTTGGTGTAAAACGTGAAAAGAGGTTTTTTCCTTATAACTTTAAGAAAAAACATATTTATATAAAACTACTTACAGGATATTTTGAAGAAGTACTAACATATTGCTATATATTTTCATATTTTTTAAAAAAAATCTATATTATAGATGTCAACCTGTTTTTTAGGAAATCTTCATAACTTCCCCCGCCTGACTATATATATATATATATATATATATATATATATATATATATATATATATATATATATATATATATATATATATATATATATATATATAGGAACTAAATACTAAAGGATAATTTTATCTATATATATATATATATATATATATATATATATATATATATATATATATATCACCTATCCCACTTTCGTGGGGTGGTGCCCGCCACAATTCCCTTACAAACATACCTATTCTTACCTTTCAACCCCTTTCACCACCGCCCTCCATCTCTCTCTGTCTCCACAAATCTTCTACTATCTTCTAAACTCAAATTACTTCCATCAAAATCTCTCGCACTCCATCCATCCATCTCCACTTTGGCCTTCCCTTCCCACTACCCCTATCCACATCGGATCTAAGTACCTTGCCCACCATTCTGTCCTCATTCATTCTACATGTAAGTCCAAACCATTTTAGCACACCCTCCTCCTCTCTATCAATTACACCCTTCTTTCATTTATACATCTCCCTTATTCTTTCATTGTGGATTGTTCATAGCAATTGTTCATAGCAATATTGGTTAAAGAAATTTGAGACTATAGTTAGAGGGTTGAGAGGGGTCCCCCTTTTCGGCACAGGCTGAATGAGCGCACGTTTCCAGTAAGAAGAGAAGGTTGAAGTAGAAAGAAATAGACGAAATAGTTTACCAAGGAAGGGTGCAAGCTCTGAAGCATAAGTTTTGAGAACTACAGGAAGGATACCATTAGGACTGTACGCCTTCCTAGTGTTAAGTTTTGAGGGAGCAGAAAAGACGTCTTTAGAATATATATATATATATATATATATATATATATATATATATATATATATATATATATATATATATATATATATATATATATATATATATATATATATATATATATATATATATATAGTGATGGATCGGATGTCATATTTTCTAATTTGCGGATGGGGATGTTGAATTTTCGAAAGTGCGGATGCGGATGCTAATGCGGATGTTAAATTTTCAAAGATGCGGATGTTAATTTTTATGAGGATGCCATCACTAATATATATATATATATATATATATATATATATATATATATATATATATATATATATATATATATATATATATATATATATATATATATATAGATAATAGGAGCCTATATGGTAAAGGTTAAGCAGATTTTTGGGTGTTTTGATATATTGAATGATTTATATATTGAAAATTGATCTTTCAAAATTTCAATATATTTTGAAAGACCATATATAATATATATATATATATATATTTATATATATATATATATATATATATATATATATATATATATATATATATATATATATATATATATATATATATATAATATATATATATCATGAATTTACTTCTTTAGTGTATCCTCAAGTATCACTTTGCATACCCCAATTTGAAGACCACTGATATAAAGATAAAGTTTACCTTGCATTATAACTGGAAATATAAACTACCCTTTGCAACAATAAAAACAATATTCATTTCTTAATTTCGTTGTATAAATTAGAGGTCTAGCAATGCTTTTAAGTAATTTTAATTCAAAATATTCTTGAGTTTGGGCTACTCAAAATATTTTAAGTATTTTTATTTTTTTTTTATTTTTTTTTGTTTTTTCATAATTTTTTATTACATATTCGAACTAGAATTAGTGAAATTATAAATTTCTGTATAATATAAAACTTTTATAGGCCAATAAGTAAAGTGGAGTGAATTACCTCAATTTTTTTAGGGTGGAGCAATCCTACACGTATCAATTTTCATTACTCTAATAGTCATCATTAAAATGTTCTGTTTAATAAATTATGATAATTTCAAAAAAACAAAAAGATATTAAGAAATTAAGTTAATGAAATTTATAATTTAATGGTTTAGAATTTATGAACAGTGCTGCAATAAATATAAAGAATGTATGTGGTAGATATTTTATATAAAAGTACAAAAATATAATGGTAAACATTATCTTAATCTAAAATTAAGCAAAATACAGTACAAACTCAAAATAAATTTCAGCTTGTTTGATTGTGCTGGTTCAATCTTACACATAGATCCTGGGTAGAGATTACCTAGAAAAGTTCCTCTCCTAAAATAGGGTAATGCCCATGAGATGTGAACTTTTTTAAATAGGAAAAATTTATTTTATAGTGCTGTGGTAGATAAAAAAAATTTTTTAAAAATATTTATTTGACTTTAATTAAGGGTTTCATAAAAATTAATACCTAAGACATAAAAAATTCAAGTATTTTACACCTTTAAAGATGTATTTAAACTGTAAGTGCAATTTTTGACCACTGGACCAATTTGTCACATGTGGTCCTAATTTCTCCACTTTTTGTTAATTATTTCAAATTTCTATACATATAGAGCTGGTGTTTAATTAATTGTTTAGTTATCTAATTAACTGTGTGTTTTCCCCAAAAATGATATCAAAATAAATCATTGAACTGGTGATGATTATTTCACTGGTTTTACTTGTTTAAGAAGTAAATATTACAGATTAAAGCCAATTTTAAATCTAAAACTCTTTTTGAATATCTTGTAACACCTTTTGTATATATTATATATATATATATATATATATATATATATATATATATATATATATATATATATATATATATATATATATATATATATATATATATATATATATATATATATATATATATATATATATATATATATATATAATATATATATATATATATATATATATATTAAAATTAAAAATAAAATTGTTTAGGCCAATACAGAATTAGAGTAAAAGTAAAAAAAAGAATTAAATGAAAGAGGTATGTGACCAAAGATGTCTGTTGTAATATCAAGAGTGATGAACAGCGTTTTTGTACCATTTTTTGTGTATTCTGAATCCCGAATTTAATTGTCTTTTTGAGAGTAATGATTTAGTGTTTTTAACATTAATAACAATAATGACTAACTGCTGATTATGTATTTTGCAGAACTGAAGACATCAAAATAAAGAAACAACATATACCTGTGGTTAACAGAACCCCCTTGGAGCCTGCACCTGTTTTAGTTGCTGTTGTGGGTGGAGAACAAGTTGGCAAAAGTACTCTTATAAGAAGTCTAATTAAAAATTATACAAAGCAGAAAGTGTCAAAAATAGAAGGCCCCATAACTGTTGTTGTTGGTAATGTTATTTTTATTTATTAATTATTTATTTAAACAGAGCTTTACTTAGATATAAAGTGTAGACACAAGTGATTTTTTAAGCCAAATTTTATTGCATTTTGTGAATCTCTTTCTCCTTTGTGTAATCTCATTATTATTATCCTTATGATGAATCGGATATAATTTGTGAAGAAATTAAGTATTTTATTTGTTTTAAACTTTGGTATGTTAAGGTTGCATTTTTGAAGTAATCGAAAGTGGTTTGCACATTCCATTAGTTACTTGGTAACATATGACTTAAGAATATTTGTAATGACTATCATTTTTGAAGATAAGTCTTTTTATTTTGGATTTTTTATTATTGAAGTTTATTTTCAGCCATCTACTAAATTATTTCAGGGGAGTCGAAGTCTACCCATTAATAACCTCAGATAAACTTTTTTTAATTCTTTATCATATTTTACTGCATCAGCTGTTTGTTCCCACCCGTGAAGGGAATATGGGAACTGTTGACTATTATCTCTCTAAAAAGGAGTTTATACCGCATCCCCCCACACACTATATATATATATATATATATATATATATATATATATATATATATATATATATATATATATATATATATATATATATATATATATATATATATATATATATATATATATATATATATATATATATATATATATATATATATATATATATATATATATAGGCAAGAGACAAAGATTAACTTTCTTAGAAGTGAAAAATGACATCAATTCTATGGTTGATGTTGCAAAAATTGCTGATGTTGTTCTTCTTATGATCGACATCACAATTGGATTTGAGATGGAGGTTTTTGAATTTTTGGAAATTTGTCGTGCATATGGAACACCAAAAATAATGGGGGTAAGGTAGTTTATTATATAATATATATATATATATATATATATAATATATATATATATATATATATATATATATATATATATATATATATATATATATATATATATATATATATATATATATATATATATATATATATATATATATATATATATATATATATATTAGTGATGTTCAGAGTCCAATTTTTAGGGCAGAGTCCAAATTATTTAAAATCGAATGCTAATTTTTCTTGTAATGCATATTTACTACTTTAAAGTATTTGGAAATTAAATTAAATATATGAATTATAAAGACTAGGAACTTTTGGCAAGACTCTTCGAATCAGAGAATAAACCTTTTGTCAATTATTAAGCCTTAGTCCCTATGTTCAGTATTGACCTAATATGCATCAGTATCAAATTGACTAGACTAGGATTTGACTATTGTGTATTATAAATTAAATTTTATTTTCGAGGAAACACTAGTCAAATACCATACTCATTCTAAAATATATTTTTGTTGATTACTCTATTTTTTGTTATCAGCCAATATAAATCAGCAAATGGTTTAATAATTATTTGACCCTTATTTAAAGAAATATTTTTTCTTTTTGGACAAGTTAGTTGCACATGAAATTGTCTTCGTTCGTTCCATGCAAGTTAAATTTATACATGTATGCAAGTTTATAAATTAGCAAATAATGACAAGGAAAAAAGTTTTAAAATCCTTATATATATATATATATATATATATATATATATATATATATATATATATATATATATATATATATATATATATATATATAATATATATATATATATATATATATATATATAATTAGGGATGGAGTGAAGAAGTATCGGTATCCGTAAAAATTTTGTATAGGAGTAAAGAATCGGTATAGGTAGGTATCGGCATATTTTCAGGTATAGAGTATCGGGTATCGGCTTCGGGGAATTTTTAGGTATCGGTATCGGCATCGGTAAAAATTTTGGTATCGCTCCATTCCCTAATATATATATATATATATATATATATATATATATATATATATATATATATATATATATATATATATATATATATATATATATATATAATATATATATATATAATTTTTCGATTTCAATTTATAAAAAAAAAAACCCAAAATACGAAGATTTCTAGCCATGAAAAAAAAGAAGGATATTTCCACAACGTTGGCCTGTTTTTATAAAAACTAACTTTGTATTTTGGGTCTCTCTCTCTCTCTCTCTCTCTCTCTCTCTCTCTCTCTCTCTCTCTCTCTCTCTCTCTCTCTCTCTCTCTCTCTCTCTCTCTCTCTCTCTCTCTCTCTCTCTCTCTCTCTCTCTCTCTCTCTCTCTCTCTCTCTCTCTCTCTCTCTCTCTCTCTCTCTCTCTCTCTCTCTCTCTCTCTCTCTCTCTCTCTCTCTCTCTCTCTCTTCTCTCTCTCTCTCTCTCTCTCTCTCTCTCTCTCTCTCTCTCTCTCTCTCTCTCTTCTCTCTCTCTCTCTCTCTCTCTCTCTCTCTCTCTTCTCTCTCTCTCTCTCTCTCTCTCTCTCTCTCTCTCTCTCTCTCTCTCTCTCTCTCTCTCTCTCTCTCTCTCTCTCTCTCTCTCTCTCTCTCTCTCTCTCTCTCTCTCTCTCTCTCTCTCTCTCTCTCTCTCTCTCTCTCTCTCTTCTCTCTCTCTCTCTCTC
>SEYY01002859.1:37500-44358 GCA_009176605.1 Armadillidium nasatum | reverse complement strand
TGAAGATTTGATAATTTATTCTTTCAGTTTTCATTGATTGCAATTGAATAGAGGCACGAAATCATTTGTATAATTTTTAAAACTCAAATAAAAGAGATTATATTTATTTGTTTTAATACATAAATTTTTGAAGGGCAATAAATTGTTTAGAAAGTCATCAGGTGAAATGTTCATTTAGTCTTTGAATTAACGAGTCAGCCCTCTCGCGCACCCTTACCACACACACACACACATATATATATAATATATATATATATATATATATTATATTAATATATATTATATATATTAATTATATAATATATATATATATATATATATTCATCACATACATATATAGTATATATATATATATATATATTTTATATATATAATATATTATATATATATATATATATATAATATATATATATTTAATATATATATAATTATATATATTATATATTATATAATATTATAATATATATATAATATATATATATTAATATATATAACGTGGCGAAAACCATGATTTTTTAGAGCGATCTTTGGGGAAAGGACTTTTAAGAGAGCAGCTGGAGAAAGAAGCTGGGTCCATCCATGACACTGGGTGAAATCCTACTGGTAAAGAAGGTAAACGTTTAAAATATATATAGTATATAGTATATTATATATTATATATAATATATATATTATATATATATTATCAGTATTACACTTCACCACCGCTCACGGGTAGAGACCTTTTCAAGGAGGAGATGTTAGATCAATAAAAATAAGATTAGCCTTCAAGTTCCACCTAACGTAAATTTCGTAGGTGAGCACAGACGTGGGCTTTAAAGTAATTGAGATTAAATAAGGCTGGAAACAGAGGAAATGGAAGGTAATTCTTCAAAACAGAGGTGGCTGGAAAGAAGGAGGCACCACAGCAGACAAGGCTGGAGTAGCCTATGTCAACACAAAATTTATATGCAGGCAATGCAGCCCTTGTGCTGCGAGGCCGTCGAAAAGGTGGAGGTATACGAGTGGACAGTTCCCTCGAGCATTTTCCGCTGTAGGACCTATAGAAAAGAGACAAGACACCAATGTCACGTCGCAAAGATGAGAGAATGAGTGTTAAAAGAGGAATAGGGGAGAAGGTTCTCCCCACTATTCTGCTATTAACACTATTAACACTCATTTTAACACTCATTTTCTCCAATTAAACCACCCAATACAAGATTCAAGTTTTAAAATTTTAGATTTTGAGCATGAGCTGGACCTCCATTTGCTGGAATCTTTATAATATTTGAGATCACAAACCGAAATTAAATGAAAATTTACATTCAGATAATATAATTTGAAGTGAGATTTCGACATGTGAAAAACTTTTCTCTATATTTTATATACATTTATTTATTTAATTTCATATATATATATATATATATATATATATAATATATATATTATATATATATATTATATATATATATTATACTATATATATATATATATATATATATATACTATATATCATATATATATATATAATATATATAATACTACTACTATACAAGACTACCCGCGATCCTCCCATCTGGCCACGCAACTCCCTCCGCCTCCACGATTTGTCTCTATGTGATCGATTATTCACATTTAAGTATTCTCTCATGCAGACAGATCTTGCCTTCCCTACATTATTTCGCGGCGCGCACAGCGTTCCTCCTTTGGACGAGTGCGGTTCGGAAACAATAAAATTATATCCTTTTTTTATTTTTATATTTTACACTTCGTTTCTATTTCTTTCTCTTTGTCTCTCTCTTCAATGGAACAATTTTTGTTGCAGATGTATATTATTCTACGTGAGGTTTTGTTGACCAGTTTTCATGGCTCGAATTCACAATTTGGCATTTTTTTTTTTATATTTTTATTTTTTTTTTTTTTTATTATTTTTTTTTTTATTTTTTTTTTATTTCTCGAGGATTTGAAACGAATTCAGACATTTTACCACAGGCTGGTAATTTCAAGCTCGTTCCGAGTTCCTATCAGTATGCAGCTCAAGTTTCAGGGTTATTTTTAAAACTAGTCATGATCTACGTCAAAGAATAACGATGCTGTTCCTTATATTTTATATATATCTCTCTCACTATATCCATACTCTCTACACACTTACACTATACCCCCCACCCATATATTATATATATATATATATATTATTTTCTATAATATATATTATATATATACTCCCCTATATATATATATATATATATATTTATAGGGTCTTAAGGTCTCCGGGAACGGACAAATAGTAACCTGCCGCTCGCTGGTCACTCGCCACTCTCATATATTTTTTAAATCGCTTCTCACCACATATTATATCCAAAAGACTTATTTTCTTTTAACTTTTTGTGCTCTCATATGATTTTCGATGTTTTGAAACCATTTTATTTATTTATTTCTTTTTGGTAAAATTTATTGGAGGAACGGATCACTCACACGCCACATCCTTCACACACGTCAACAAAATCGACTACTGCTCATCTCGGCTCTCGACAGATCTACGCATAACACACACTACGCTCACACTAGCACATTAGATCGCACGTGCCTCTTTCAAGCGCTCTCTGCATACTTCCTAATTTTAGGTAGGTTGATTAGGTTAGGATAGGTTAGACGCTCTCAGCGCTCTAGCATCACGACAGCGTTCGGGTTTAGGTTCGGTTAGGGTTAGGATAAGGTTAGGGTAGGTGTTGGCAGGTTAGCGTTACGCGTAGGGTTAGGTTTAGGGTTAGCGTTGGTTAGGATTGGCCTCACTCTCTCACTTCTTCTTCTTTACACTCTCCTCTCATCACCTCTTCATTCTTGCTCTACACTTCTCTACTACGCGCTTGCTCGCGACACTCATGCTAGCACATTCCGAGCCAATATATATATATACACTATATACACCTACTCACCTATATAGTTATAATATATTATATATAATATTATATATACTACTACCTCATATATATATAGATATATATATATTATATACTCACCCTATCCCTCACATCACCTCACTATATATAACTCACTACCCCTCACTCACTCACTCACTACCTCACTAGCACACTCGCCACACACACTACCTCACACCACACTCGTCTTACTCTCTTTTACTTCTATCTATTTTTTTAAAAATATTTGTTTATTACTCTCTCATCATACGCCCATCTCACACACACACGGGTCTCGACATCTCTATCACAGCACTCACTCTCTCACTCTCTCTCTAAATCACTCTCTCAATCACTCTCTCAATCACTCTCTCAATCACTCTCTCAATCACTCTCTCACTCACTCTCTCTCACTATATATATATATATATTATTATATTATATTTTTTTTTTTTTTTTTATATATATATATATGTATACGGTATATATATATATAGTTAATATATATATATATATTATACTACAAAATGATAAAAAAATATTAGAAAAAAATAAAAAAATATATATTTATATATAATATTTATATATAGTATATATTAATTTATATATAATATATATATATATTATAATATATATATATATATATATATATATAGATATATATTTATATTATATATATATATATATATATATATATATATATATATATATATATTAATATATTATATATATATAATATATATATTTATATATATATATATATATTCTATATATATATATATAATATATATATATAATATAATCTATTTATATATATATATATCTATATATGCATATATATATATATATATATATATATATATATTATATATATATTTATATATATTATAGTATATATATATATATTAATATATATATACTAAATATACTTATATATATTTATATATATATATATATATATATAATATAATATATATATATATATTATATATATATATAAAATAAATATATATATATATATATATATATCTATATAAGCTATATAGTATAGTATTAATATATATATATATATAATATATATATTATATATATATATATATATAATATAATAATATTTTATATAATATATACATATATATATAGTATATTATATATATATATTTTATATATATATATATATATATATATATATATATATATATATATTATATATATAATATATATATATAATATTATACTGACTTTTGTAGATCTTCAGAGCTAAGAACTCATTAAGCAAGAGAGCATGTTATTAAATTAAACAAGAACTAATGATTTTTATTTAATTTTATCGTCACTAAAGGAATAAAAACATGTAACTAATGAAAAAAAGTCATGTAGCTATCCTTAATTAAAACCTACATAGAAACAATAACAGATGTAACTGAAAACAATTTAGATAATCTTAAAACAGCCTCGAATGTTTTTCAAATCAATAATAGTCAAAGAAAACTGAATGTTTTTTTTTTTCTTCTTCATTTAATAGTTGTTGTTTTTTCTGTAAAATATTCTCTCCAATATTGCAATATTTATTAACTCTTCGAGGCGTCGTTTATTTTTTAATTAAAGTGTTTTTTTCTACTGGAAACCCAATAGATGTTTCTTTTTATTTTCAAGCCATTTTCAACGATATATATTATATATAGTATATATATATATATAGTATATATTATATATATGATTTTTATATTATCCCTATGGACAACGTTTCGACTCGACTGGGACCATCATCAGTTATGAAATATTAAAATTTAACATTAAAATTGATATTGTTGCTAATTATTTTATTTACATATTTATTAGAACGGGCTAAATGAAAATTTTAATTGGTTTTATTTTTTCATTTTGCTATAATTTTATTATTATTATTATTATTATTATTATTATTATTATTATTATTATTATTATTATTATTATTATTATTGTTTTTTGGTGCATACTGTTTTTATTTAGTCTGTTCGAGTAAATTTGTAAAATAAATTAATAAGCAAAAATATCAATTTAAATTTTAAAATTTTTAAGTTTTAGACTTGATAATGGTCTCTGTTAGGCCGAAACGTCCATAGATAAAGTTCAGACTTCTGTCTTATCCTTCGTATTAAGTTTGCTAACAGCAACATATATATATAATATATATATATATATATATATATATATATATATATATATATATATATATATATATATATATATATATTATATATATATTATATATATATAATAATTATATTTTTTTTTTTTTTTTTTTTTTTTTTTTTTTTTTTTTTTTTTTTTTTTTTTTTTTTTTTTTTTTTTTTTTTTTTTTTTTTTTTTTATATATATCTATTATATATATATATATATATATATATATATATATATATATATATATATATATATATATATATATATATATATATATATATATATATATATATATATATATATATATGTGAAAATGTAGGATCATCGCCTCGTTCATCATAATTATTGCAGGCTTATGATGTCAATATTTATCGGTAGATATTTCAGTGTTATTAGTTTGATTGAATTTTTGATGGTTTATACTTTCGTATATTGCACTTAGTGAGTAACAATTTATTTCCCGTTAAAATTCGATTTAAAGTCTCCAAATCTTAAGCATTCTTCAATTTTATGAAATTTGTTCCATTTCAATACCTTTCCTATAAAAGTTTATTATTTACTGCAAAGATTATCCTAACGAATCGTTGAGACAAGTGGCAAAAATGCCTCAAAAATTTTTTTCTGTTATTTCTTATTAGAAAATAAATAGATGAAGCGATTTTCTTATGCATAACCATGTCTTTTCTCTATTGAAAATTTTACTGTGACATTTTTGAAACTTGTCCCAACGATTCGTTAGGACAATTTTTGCAGTGTATAGTTTAGTCCTGAGCTGCTTTATTTGTACTTACATTTTAAATCCTGAGATGTTTTGGTTAATAATTTTATTGTCATTTTTTTATCAACATGGATCCTTGTTAACAATTTTCTTCTGAAACGATTTATACAGCAGAGTTCCTTCCCATATATATATATTATATATATATATATATATATAATATATATATATATATATATATATATATATATATATATATATATATATATATATATATATATATAATATATATCCTTATTTTGCTTTTTTTATTTATATTCTTGAGATCAATTTTGTAGAGGTCTGACGTGTCCTAATTTGTCTACCTTGACTTCTGTAGTTGCACTTTCTCAGTAATTTTATTTTCTTTTCCAGTTCGATTGAGTTTAATGTATGATCTTCTCATGCGACTAAAACTATTTCATAAATTTGTACTTGTTTCCTTTAATATATTGGCTTATTCCTATTTCTTCCGTATGATATTCTAATTCTACCTGTGTTACTCTCACTCCGCTTTAACTTTTAGGGGCGTAGATTGGCTGTACACATTGATTTTTTTTACTATAATTCTATGTGATTGAAAAAACTAATATATATATATATATATATATATATATAGTATATATTATATATTATATTATTATATATAATATATATATATATAATATATATATATATATATATATATATATATATAATATATATATATATATATATATATATATATATATATATATATATATATAAATATATATATATATATATATATATATATATATATATATATATATATATATATATATATATATATATATATATTATATATATATATATATATATTATATATATATATATATATATAATATATATATATATATATATATATATACATACATATATATATACATATATACATATACAACATACATACATACATACATACATACATACATACATACATACATACATACATACATACATACATACATACATACATACATACATACATACATACATACATACATACATACATACATACAT
>SEYY01002859.1:30000-32500 GCA_009176605.1 Armadillidium nasatum | reverse complement strand
TCTAATTTTTCTTGCTTCTTCTAGGTCAGGATCATATATTCTTTTTTTTTTTTTACTAATGCTAAATCGGAACACTGTTTTTGGTTTTTAAACTTTACCTATATCTTCTACTGCGTCAGACCCCTGTATTCAGTATTTTGGTATTTTTTAGAGCTGCTTTTAGGAATCATTCCCTGGATCTTAACCCCCAAAGCCCGTAATATTACTACGTATGTTTAGTTTTGTAAAGTAGAATTAAAAGAAAAAAAACAATAAAATCAAGAAGATATTAAGAAGTGGAACAAATATAGGATATTGGATACTATAAAAAAATATACTTCAGAATATCCTTTTGGAAGTTCATAAAACTATATTAAAAGTTCATAAAACTAAAAATATATTAAAAGTATTTAAATCAATTACTTTAATTATATTTAAAATCATAAAAATAAAAATGCAAATATATATTATATATTATATATATATATATATATATATATATATATATATATATATATATATATATATATATATATTAATTATATATAATATATATAATATATATTCAAAATTACAATTCGATTCACAATATATCTTATTTATTCAAGATTTACATAATGCTTATAAAGCAGCAAATAGGTATGAAGTAAATAGAATGTTATGGGAAGATAAAGAAATCTTTCCCTCGATGCTCTACCACTGAGCTATCCTCGAACCTGGGTTCAGAGGATAGCTCAGAGGTAAAGCATCGAGTCTTTGTTGTTCTCAGTCGCATCATTCTGTGGTTCGACCCCAGATGAGGAAGATTTCTTTATCTTCCCATAACAGTTCTATTTACTTCATACCTGTTTACTGCTGCATTGTAAGCATTGTAATTATATATATAATATATATATATATATATATATATAATATATATATATATATATATATATATATATATATATATATATATATATATATATATATATATATATATATATATATATATATATATATATATATATATATATATATAAAATTAGCCTTTATTTCAGGTTTAATTAATCCTTCATGAAACAGAACTTTTAGTGATTTTTTCACTTTTAACTACGAAATATCACTCAAGTTTATTAAACATAATGAATTATTCAGGTTTATCTAATAAAAACCTTTGTCTCGATATTAAATATAAAGAAAAACTATAGTTTTAAAATCTTTTAAAGAAAAACTTAAAAATCTAAGAAAATAATAAGATTAAAAGAACAAGACTTATAAGATGTTTTTATTTCACATAGCAACAAACTAAAATAGTCTAAAATCTTTTTTTTTTTCCCCTTAGACACTTTCTAAACAATTTTTTCTCTTTTCCTTACTTTTCCTTTTCCTTAATGATCTTTTCTTAATCTTTAGGGTTTTTCTTTTCTCTGTTTCTTCGTTTTCTACGGATTTTCTTCCTACTATGTTTTCCACAGAGGGTTTTTGTTTTTGTTTTTTTTGTTTTTTTTAACAAGCGTTTTTCTACAGAATTTCTTTACTTTTAAGTAATTTTTTCTTCTGTTTCCTTCAGAATTTCTACTTTTCACGATGTTTATTTCTTCCCTTTTTCTACTCCAAAAGTAAAATAAAATACTCTTACAAAGGTTATCGGGTTAAGCCTTTTCACTTGTGAAAATTCAGGCTATAATGCGATTTAAAAAAAAAAAAAAAAAGGTATCGAAAGCTTTTGAACTTCGAATTTCAAGCTGTAATTTAAATGAGATTTTAAAAAGTAAGATGATTGTAAAAGGAGAATAAAAAAGATAATTGTAAAATAAATAAATAAATAAACGAACACAAAAAAAGCCATTTCGATTTATTTATATTGGTAATTTTTTAAAAAGGCATTTAAGATAAGTTAGAAAAATAGCAATTGTAAGGCTTTTAAACCTAGCTAATCTCTCTCTCTTCTCTCTCTCTCTCTCTCTCTCTCTCTCTCTCTCTCTCTCTCTCTCTCTCTATCTATATATATATATATATATATATATATATATATATATATATATATATATATATATATATATATATATATATATATATATATATATATATATATATATATATATATATATATATATATATATATATATATATATATATATATATATATATATATATATATATATATATATATATATATATATATATACGAGAATAAAATTAAGAAGCCAACTGATTCAAATCTTCCTCTCTCTTTGCCTCTCTCTCTTTCTTTCTCTCTCTTTTTTTTTTTTTTTTTTTTTTTCTTTTTTTTCTCTATATTCTATATATATATATATATATATATATATATATATATATATATATATATATATATATATATATATATATATATATATATCAATTATACTTATTTGATTTCCATATTTTCCACTGGAATAATATTTAAAAAATATAAAATAAAGATAATATAATAATAATAATAATAATAATAATAATAATAATAATAATAATAATAATAATAATAATAAATAATAATTATAATAATAATAATAATAATAAT
>SEYY01002859.1:12500-17500 GCA_009176605.1 Armadillidium nasatum | reverse complement strand
TTATTATTATTGTTATTATTATTATTATTATTATTATTATTATTATTATTATTATTATTATTATTATTATTATTATATTATTATTATTATTATTATTATTATTATTATTATTATTATTATTATTATTATTATTATTATTATTCATTATTATTATTATTATTATTATTATTATTATTATTATTATTATTATTATTATTATTATTATTAGAAAGATTAGCTTTCGCACTTGCTGCTTGATTGCAAATTGAACATGATTGAAATGAAATGAAAAGGCAAAGCATCAAACTCTCACTCAAACTCTGCTTTCTCCCAGAATGGTTTGAATGCCTTTTAAAACGAAGGCGCTAAAAACAATCAATTAAGAGGATTATAATTCAGCTCGAGTTGATAAATGCGACTCTAATATTAGGATTGAAATGTCAATGGAAAGACCTTCGAACGTTGCCATTATAAAGAGGAGGAAAAGCCATTTTCAGTTTTGGAATTTAATAATTAAGGAAATTGGTTCGGAACGTTCATTACTTAAAGCGCTCTAATTAAATTTATAAATCATTTCCAATCCATAAATTAATTTAGAAGGTCTCATTTCAGCATATGTTTAGATATATATGTATATATATATATATATATATATATATATATATATATATATATATATATATATATATATATATATATATATATATATATATATATATATATATATATATATATATATATATATATATATATATATATATATATAACACTATAACCGTGCAAAATTTTAAACAGTAAAAAACCCACAGGAAATAAAAAACAAAACAATTAAAATTGGAGCAAGGCTTTCGAAGGGATAGCCACCCTTCCTCTTTCAGGCTCTAGTTTAATAAACTAGAGCCTGAAAGAGGAAGGGTGGCTATCCCTTCGAAAGCCTTGCTCCAATTTTAATTGTTTTTTTTTATTTCCTGTGGGGTATTTTTACTGTCTATATATATATATATATATATATATATATATATATATATATATATATATATATATATATATATATATATATATATATATATATATATATATATATATATATATATATATATATATATATATATATATATATATATATATATATATATATATATATATATATATATATATATATATATATATATATATATATATATATATATATATATATATATATATATATATATATATATATATATATATATATATATATATATATATATATATATATATATATATATATATTATTTTATTGTAAAGGAGGGAATGTAATAAAAATATTTTTATTTAAAAAAAAGTCGGAATAAATTTTTATGTCATACTACAAAGTTATTTAAAGGTGGTCCGACCCTCCTCCCACCCCCAACAACCCACCCCATCCAAAATATATTTCCGAAGCGAAACATTTTTAAAAAATATATATTTTATTTTTTGACCCATAAAAACTAAGTAAATATTTTTTTTTCCTTTTTGCAAATCTTTTTGGTCTGACAGAGATGATTAAAATATTTAGGATATAAAATTGAATGTCCTCGGATGGGAGACTTGAAGGCCTCTAAAATTTTGATTGGAGACTAAGGAGTAAAGAATTTTATGACAATTTTTGAAATTTCTTGGAATTTTTATGCCAATTTTTTAAAATTTCTTGGAATTTTAAGATCAATTTTTTTTTTTATAATTTCTTGTAATTTTTATGTCAAATTCTAAAAGTTTTGGATTATTTTTTTAAAGACACTTCGTGAAAGTAAATATTTTTATTAAAAAAAAGAAGTAAAAAATAAAATTTTAAATTTTTCCATCTTGTTTATTTCTTTCATTTTTATTTTTATTTATTTATTTATTTTTTATTTATTTAAAATCTTAACTTTTACTTAAAATTTATATTTTCTAAATCTCTCTTAACAATAGAATAAGATTTCTCTCATAAGAAGGAACAGAAAAAAAAAAGAATTATATTTCTAAAATATCACTAATTAAATAAAAAAGCAATTCTGAATTCTGTAAATTCTTAGAAACGTTATATAGTTATATTCATCTTTCTAAAGTATACTGTCAAATAATAGGTACTTATCCAAATAATCAATACTTCCCAAATAATCGATACTTTTCAAAACAATCGATACTTTTACCAAATAATCGATATTTTCCAAATAATCGATACTTTTCTTAGTAATCGATACTTTTCCCAAGAATTAAGTTGAATCAGGTTTATGCTTGATGATTCCCGTAATATAATTAAGTATAAGTGGCAATTAATACTTAAGAAAATTATATAAAAAAAATATTCAATCTTTTTTTACCCTCTTTTATGTATAGAAATAATAATAATAATAATAATAATTAATAATAATAATAATAATAATAATAATAATAATAATAATAATAATAATAATAATAATAATAATAATAATTTAATTTAATCTTTAATTATTTCAGTTAAAAACTTCATACAAACAAGCATCATATACTTTATATGTATTAATTCAAAACTGAAATAGGCTTCTACGGGGATGATTAGCAATAATAATAATTATAATAATAATATTAGAATTTCTTCATCTTTATTTTAATATTAGTTGAGATTTCGCTTCCAATTTTCGGATGATTTTTCCTTTTTTTATCGCGTTCTTCCATTTGCTGACCGGTTTTGTCCGCCAACTTCGGACATCATCAGAGAAGATAAATGATTAATTTTAAGGTGTTAGGCCAAAAGTTAAATAATATTATAAATTTTGACCTATTATTAATAAAGTAGGTATATAGTTTTGTATTAATTCTTTAGTTCTTAAATAATATTATAAATTTTGACCTATTATTAATAAAGTAGGTATATAATTTCTGAGCTTCATATGAAGAGTTCCGAATTTAGAATCGGAACTCCTCATGTGAAGTTCAGAATCTAAATAGGGGTAAACGCTGCTATGTCCCATCTGCCAATCATTCAGTTCAGCAATAAGTAATTAAATGTCGACGTACAGTCAGACTCGGGAAGTAAAAACGATGGTGACTAACTGAAAGGACATCAGCCTCTTTCCTAAATGATTTTTGGAGGATTTCATTATTAATTTTTGTTGTGAAGAAATCTTAAAGCTAGGAAGAAGCTGGTTATCAGTACAATAAGTTTATTAATTTTGTAAATTTGCAATATTAATTAACTTTTCGCCTGACATCTTAAAATTAATCATTCAACTTCTAAAACCCAAGCTCTGATGATGTCCGAAGTTGGCGGACGAAACCGGTCAGCAATTAGAAGAACTAGATAAAAAAGAAAAAATCTTCTGAAATTTCAACTAATAATAATAATAATAATAATAATAATAATAATAATAATAATAATAATAATAATAATAATAATAATAATAATAATAATAATAATAATAATAATAATAATAATAATAATAATAATAATAATAATAATAATAACTAATAAAAAACATCATATTTATAACGACAATAATAGTAAAAAAAGTTAATATTAATAGTACTAAGAATAATAATCATAATACTACTGCTACTATTATTACTACTACTACTACTACTACTTCTAATAATAATAATAACAAAAATAATTACAACAACAACAGCAAGAATTATAATAATAATAATAATAATAATAATAATAATAATAATAATAATAATAATAATAATAATAATAATAATAATAATAATAATAATAATAATAATAATTATTATATTACCAATTACCAATTATATTAAATAATAATAAAGAAAACAAAAAATAAAGATAATTACGATGAAAATAATAATAAAAATAATTATAATAATAATAACAAAAGCTACCATCAGCATTATTATCACTATTAATTGTAACTAATACTTTAGGAAATTAGATATACGTAAGTGCCCTTTCATATTTCATTAATAATAAGTATTTTTTATAGTCTTTCTAAAAGACCCTAGAGTGGGTGATTGCTGAAAATTTAAAGACTCTGCTCCACTCCTCAATGCCCTTGTGAGAGATGGCCCTCCGAGATTAAAGTAGAAAGTATTTTACTTTATCTAGAATAAAGGATTTTGTGCTACGGAGAGAGTAGTTCTCACTATTTGGGTCTGTTTTATTAGGTTAGTTAAAAGTTAATTCGTACCTACATTTATGACTTTAAAGATGAGACTGCTTACCTATAAAGTATAGATATCCTGAAGTTTCAGTATAGAAAAGTTGTGTTTCAATGTTCATGGCAATTACGCTTTCCTGATAATATATGAACTATCTTTTTCTGTATTGTTACCAGAGGTTATAACAAGTATTCACTTGCATTTCTACATATTGACAGATAATAGAGTAGGTGGGAATAGACAAGAGTGTAAAAAAGATTTTTTAGAATATATTTTGGAACAGAGCCTCTAATCTTTATTAATGCATAGCTTGCATAAGACAGCTTGCTACAAAACTATTGATATGCTATTTGAAAGTGAGTCTAATCATTGAAGAAAACACCTAATAATTTTGAGGACGCTGCTCGAGTAATGGTTATATCTTTTACTCTAACTTTAATTTGAACGTTTTTTTATTTTTTTTTATTTTTTTTTAAATATATAATATATAATATATATTATATATATATATATATATATATATATATATATATATATATATATATATATATATATATATATATATATTAATATATTAATAATAATAATAATAATAATAATATATTGAAGCAGCTTGAAAAAAATTTATATCGCAGGTAAATAATGAATTCAGGTAACGGATGATATTTCTTTTTTTTTTTTTTTTTTTTTAATTGAATTATGAAATGTGTGCTTATCTCTTTGTTTGAGCTCAAAGTTTTCTATCTATGAAGGTCAAAGTTTACGAACTCAGTATTGAAAATTTTTAAAATTTTGATTTTGTAGAGAAATAGCATTTATATTTCTTATTTAAATAATTTATTATTAATGCCTTTTTTATAATTTTATTTTATTATTTTTATTTTTTTTTTATTTTTTTTATTTTTTTTTTTTTGGAA
>SEYY01002858.1:0-19773 GCA_009176605.1 Armadillidium nasatum | reverse complement strand
AAAATGTTTGTTAATAATGAAGGTAATTTTTTCCATTATTTTCCTTTTTATTTCCGTTGGCGTTGAAGAAAAGATTATGATTAATTAAGCCAAATTATTTTGGACAGGGAAAAAATGTAACTCATCTAAAATTCCTATAATGTAAATTTCCTGCTACAGATTTTTTTTCTTTCAGATTTATCTGACTCTCTACAGATTTTTAGAAGAAATTTTCTGGAGATTTGTTTCCAGGGGGGGGAGGGGAAGAGGTTCAACCGGATCTTCTTTTCCCCCATTTAATATCAATCATTTTGGGTGAAAATATTATCCTCTTGGCCTAATTTATATGATAATTAATTGAATCATTTATTTTAAAATCTTCGTGGAATAAAAAAAAATGCAGTTTCCCCTAAAAAAAATAATAATGATAAAAAAAAAAGAAAGTTAAAAAATACGTAAACGGGAAATCTCATTGAATGAATTAATACGAGAAACAAAAGAGACGAAATCCATGAAAATTAGACGAAGTTTTAAGAAAAATTAGGGTTGCCAGAAAGCGTGAGAAAAGCTCATGTGTTTTTAACATCAATCATATTTCTATTTAATTATTCTATTTTAAATTTCGTTCAAAATGCAAAACACGAACCATTTTCTAAACTTATTTTGAGAAAATATTAAGGAATAAATTGCGTAATTTGTTTCGAAAGTTTTCGTTCAGAGGTGAACATTTATGAAATGCTTTTTCTTTTTTAGGGGGATTGAATTTTAGATTTTTGTTATCTTTGAACTAAGTAAATATATATATATATATATATATATATATATATATATATATATATATATATTATATATATATATATATATATATATATATATATATATATATATATATATATATATATATATATATATATATATATATAAAAATTTTAAACCGTCTATGTCAATGTAGTGTACAGGATACTACAATAAGTGAAGGAGGTATTAAAAAAAAAAAAGAAAAAAAAATATTTTTAATACTTGGTTCAAAGTCAATATTTCGATATTTTTCACTGAAAAAAAAATATATTATTCCTTTTAAATATTATTCGATAACTATCGGATAGGAAAATATTTTACAACTCTGATTTCGTCTTTGGGCTTTGTCTCTCGAACTTTAATTCCTCTGTTTTTAAAATGTTGGACTCTTGTCCTCCAACCAAAACACTGCAACTTCAATTCACTCTCCCCAAGCACCACAACATTAACATTAGCACTCGAAAATTGAACTCCTCATCGAAATCTTTACATGTTGAGACAGACAGACAACATAGACAAACACACAGATAGAGTTTAAAATCGAAAAAGTATATTCAGACTTTTAATTAAATAAAAAATAAATAAATAAATAAAAATCAAACGTTTTATAGAAACGTGCATTATTAATATTTACATTATTAATATTGATGATAGTATAACCAAAAAAAAAGCAATGGGAATCACTACATAAAATATTAGTTACAGTGAAACACAAGAAGAAATTCATTTTATTGATAGATACAAAAATGAATTATCTATATAATGAAGAATACTTAATTTAGTTTCTTTTTTAAATTGTGAAAAATACACAATTGGAGCTGTTTCAGTGTTATAATTACATCCAAAATTACGTCTGTGATATTGAAAAGCATTTCTGGGCAAAAAACAATAAAAATAAATACCTCGATCATAGGTTTAAATAAAATTGTGTATCTAAATATGTTGACTTTTCTTCTTCTTCTTCTCTTCTTCTTTCTTCTTCTTTCTTCTTCTTCTTCTTCTTCTTCTTCTTCTTCTTCTTCTTCTTCTTCTTTCTTCTTCTTTTTCTTTTTCATTTTATTCTTTTTCTTCTTCTTCTTCTTTTTTTCTTCTTCTTCTTTTTCTTCTTCGTTATCGTCTTTCTATCTCAATTTTTTATGGTAGGATTAACATAAAACTTGATACTTTTACGTCAAAACTGAAAATAAACCCCTTTTTACTCCTTTTTTTTTGTCCATAAAGGAAAATATTTTAATGATCGAATTGAAATGAATGAGAAGCAACATGCTCCAATGCAAAGGAAAATAGTTTTTCCAGCTTGTTATACCAAATATATTAATATTTTGCCCATTATTTTCGAATTATGATTAACCTGGGAAAGACATATTAATTCATTATGATGGTGAGTGAATTAAGGTTAACTTTAACCTTCTTAAGTTAAACTTTAACAATTTAAGCAATTTTCATTACGTATTCCATGAAATAATAATAATTTGTTAAATGAGGAAATTTGTTGGTATGTTTTTCAAGTTATGAATAAGATCATTAAAAATAAATTGTGAAAAGTTTAAATATAGTGTTTGAGCTGTTCTATGTTTATTTTTGCTTAATTTAAGTTAGTTCATATTTCATAGAAAAGCTAACACAAAATAAAGGCTATTAAAAAATATGTAATTATTGAAAGAAGAAAAAGAACTTTCCCAGTGTAGTGTCTTAAAGTAAAATTGTATCAAATGATCATCTATGTAAAAAAAAAAAAAAAAAAATCATTGAAAACCTATATTACAAATCTATACTTAGATTTTCTTTGTCAGAGATAGTTTATGAGTTATCTGGATTTTAAATTTTTCTACTTTTTTTAATATTTTAAAGTCTATACAGAATGATCTCATGGAATGTTAAAAAATTATATACTTTCCCTAGTACATTATTTTTAAAAAATTATAAATATATGTAACATAATATTTACAAAAACAATATTTACAAAAACTTACGTTATAAGAAACTTATTCTACCAAACATTGTAATTTAATTTTTGTATATGAACAAAATTATGCATATCTTCCCTTTTTCATTTTTTTCGTAACCTTTTTGTTTCAACATTTCAAAAAACTCAAGGCACACCTTTAAATTTCCAAGTCTTTTTACTCGCCATGTTCTCAGATACCATTGTTTAAAATTTAGATGAAAATTCATAAAATATATTTTTATGTTAAATTCTCTACGTTTTCAGTGTTAGGGAGAGTGGCAACAATAACGAAGATCCAACCTGCCTACACAGAGTTTTTGCTTTGATGACCCCGGAATTGACGAAATATTTACATACTGCGTTCAACTCCGTCAGCCATAGAACAAGTATTCCGTTCGCACTTAATTCGAAAGGGCACCAGAGGCCTTATTTATTTTCGGTGCGACGACTACCTTTCACAAGGAAGGTGATGATCACCTTCCCTATGCAAGACGGGGCCCAATAACTTTTGCAAGAAGGTTCCCTTACGTGGGCTTATTATTAACTTTATTAAAAACACATTGACAAATCTATTCTAACCGTTACTCAATATAACTAAATATGAGAAAGAGGGAAAGTGAAAGAAGTATGATAACAATAATTTACACTTTAATATCAAATATGGCAAAAGGGTTAATACAACAAGGATAACTTTAATAAATGAATAGTCAATATAAACAATTGAGCCCTATTGTCTATCTATTTTTCCCCAATCCTACAATTTATTGATTAAGAGCAATCAATTTCTTTTTTACAATGTTTTCTATATTAATGGGATATTTGATAGCTTCTAAGACACTTGCTGAATCAACCAGCACCTAATTTAGGAGGAGTCAGGACTCATGAAAGGAGCTATTAGTATGAAGAACAGAAGACACAGAAGTTGGAAGAATATATTAAATACTGGGCTTATCTGTAGTTTTTGCAATATTTGGCTTTCGCTCTTGTACTTCTGTTAATGCGATTGGAATGGTTTATACCTGGTTTCTCCTTTAAACAAGTATACAATTCTGAATGATGATACGTTGACAACTAAATCAGTTTCAGGTAATGATCCCAATTCTGATTGTACCCGTCCAGAGACGGCAATAAATTGTTGTTATTCCAATATTGAGAGGTCCAAAGTTCAATCCTGGGGAAGTATCAGTCGATCCTAGTTGAGAGATTGGCTTCAACCCAAGCTCAGAATATAAAGGTTTGGCCCAACAGAGAATATAAAGGTCCGACCCAAACTTAGAAGCCTAAAATACAATTTGCTTTTATTACTTCCTTATCCCATTAATATTTACCTATATATATACATATGAATATTAAATAACACTTGAAATCATTATAAAAATAATAAATATATAACCCGTACCTTTTAAGGCAATGACTTTTGGCTTAACTCCTAACTGGTGAAGGCCTAAGCAATTTTAATAATTATCCTGTTTGGATAATAATTCAACTTTCTCGAGTTGGTTATAATAAGTCACAAATTATAGAAAATATAAAGCAAAATTCAAAATTTTTGTGGTAAATTATATCAGAACAAAATTCAAAATTCTGTAACAGAAACAGTTATTAGCATCATAATATTTAAACAAAATAAAAGAATGAACAAAAAAAAAAATAATTTAAACATAACATAAATGATTTGGTTTACTATCAGTATTCTGATAATAACAAAACTAAAAACACCAAAAGTAAATGAATATAAAAATGGTACTGATTATGAATTAATAACTCTCCCTTTTATCCCCCTCCACCAGATTTTAGCCCCCCCCCTAATTTCTGAAGGACTATTTTTCATAGTAGGGAATACATAGTAGGAAATGCATTACACATAATACAAAAAAAAAAAAAAAAAAAAATTCCTTTTTTTTTTTTTTTATATATAAAAATACAAAAAGTTTTACAAAATATAAACTCATTTTCAGCCAAATAACCATCAATTCAAGAGTTCTATTTACAGTTGCTTTCTTAAATTGTGGATCCTCTTTTCCCTCTGCACAGCTTGTTCAAAATCATGGAATAACCAAGACTGGTATTCCAGATTATTATTCGTGTGAGCTGATCTTTGCTCAATTGATTGTCTTATAATAGCCTGGAAAAAGGCAATATTCGCTTCACTATTATAATGTAAGGTATCATGAGTAATACCAGTTGAGGTAGAAGCAACTGCACCGGCATCATCATATTTATTAGGAAACTTTCCATAATCATAATCGGGAAGTGTATATGTATAAAATTTATGAGCATCTCCCCATGTGGTCTCTTGTCGATGTTGATCATTTGAGGTTTGTGGTTCATGACTCGTTGTTGGTATGGGATAATATCCCTCATAAGTAGATGTAGAAGATTCTTGGAAATCTACAACTCTTCTTAAGCATTTATCCACATTATCACTTTCTTGGTTTTCCCTTGGGAAATTGGTTATATCATCATCGTCGTCATCAGAGCTGACAGGTAATTGTCGGGAATGTACGAGCATCCTGGAGTGTATGGTCTTTCCTTTCTTAGCTACAGGTTCACCGTAACGATCGTGACCTGAAATTTGATAGAATATATTACGGGTACTTTTTATGAAGGCCTCCAAAAACCTTGTGTTCCCGTGTAGTCCATCAGGCAAAAGTGAACAATTTAAGGTATCAGATTCTCCTCCAAAGAAATAAACCATTGGTGATTTATTATTTATCTTTTCACGTTTTCCTCGACTATCATAGAAATTATTAAGCGCATGCTCCGCCTGTATTACATGTTTATCAATCCAATGATATTCGTCGTTCAGTAAGGTCTTGAACAACCTAAAGACTTTAATGGAGTGTTGTCTCATTTTTGAAGCATTTAGGATGGGGTGATCTTGCAAAAAATCTTTGTATCTGGACCCCCATTCCCTCACAATTCTTGTCTGATTAAATGTATAAAGGTCCTTGATAGCAGGAAGAACCAAATACATGATACAGTTTGGGTTTTTTTCGTACATTTCTTTATATAAAAGATTCATGATGGAAGGAACGTCAGAAATAGATGGATTGTGGACGGGACAAAATACAGTGATATCATGTCGTCCTTTGGTATTAATAGTCATTCTTTTCCAAGCCAAAGTAGTTAAGGCCCAGATGAATACAACGTCGATTTGGGGTATCATACCCCGTCGAAGTAAAGAAAGGCACTCATCAATCCGTGCACCAGAACGAAATTCGGTAACAGCATCGATTCCATATTCTCTACGCAACCATCTCTGGCCATCCCGAAAGATCTTGACTTCGGAGGCACCTACACACAGCAAGTGGATCATGGCGATGAAGCGTTGTTTTCTGTGGGTGGAGATACACAATATGCTGATTAGTACCATGTAGGAATAGTATTCCCGCAACTCCGCTATCCCCCCCAACTAAGCACTAAATTGACTCAGCAAGTGTTTATCAAGGAGTTGCGGTCGTAAAAACAATTTTTTATTTTATTTTTATGTACAGAAGTCTGTAGTGATTGTCGAGTCGCAACCCTATTTAATGTATTTGTTAGAAGATTATGCATTGTTTAGGCAAAAAAATACTTATTTCGCACATTAAAAAGGATTGTAAGGACAAAACAAATAAACCAGTTTAAACACTCAATGAATTTAATCCTTAATTCAGGGACAAAAAACTGTTAAATTTGAAATTATATTTTTAGGTTTTTTCAATTCATCAAATAAACTCAAAATCACAAAAAAACTATCTTTATAAATTTGGGACTTTAAATTACTTAACCAAACCAGTGTTTGGTAACATTATTATAAAGGCTTAGTATCAGTTTTAGAAAAGAAATTTTATGTATTTGTGGTGGTTATAGGAAAGGATAGTTTGGAAGACCTAACATATTCCAACGGTTGGAACATAACATTAGGGAGGTTTGGGACTGTTCCTCGAGATCGCGTGAGTGGTCTAACAACAGGTGTTTCAATTACGATAGTTGGTGATCCTATAGGCAAATTTTCCCGAGATAACCGTCTCCTAAGAACTAATTCTCCTTCAACAGAATAATTGTCTGGTAAACAATCCAGATGGGGAACAGTTGACATTTGCGTAACCCCAAAGTTATCTTCTAAAAATTTCCTTAACGTACCCGGGGACTGAGTTTCAGAATGTGCCGATCCCTCCTCAGATATATGCGAGGTGGTTAATCCAGTAGTCGTTCTAGTAATTCCAGATACGTCAAAAGTGGAATTCATCCATCCTTCAACTAATGGATCTATTATTGTATTTTCATGTGAGTCGTGTACATACATTGACGTATGATCCCATTCTAATTCTAATGGTCTTCGGGAATCAATAACAATATTTTCAGTATCTTGTGATGATTTTTCATGGGAATCTTTATTATAATCCATTGGCTCGAATCCGCTGAATCCAGATGATGAATCGTCCATTTCAACAATTTTGTAAATCTCTCTAGTAGATGATTGAGGTATTAACACTTCAGGACTGTTTTGCAATGGAGACGAACATGATGGCGTTTGGGAAGTACTTTGCAATTGGGATGAATAGAAGAGAGGAGGCGAAATTGTGTGAGATATGTTATGCATAGGGACAGTTGGAAAGACAGTAGAAGAGTTAAAGAGAAAGCTGGGGGATAGTTGGAATAGGATCTAATATATTAGATATTGGTTCTTGGGAAAGTAAAAATCTACTTTGCTCGCTATTTTCCTTATCCCTTTGACTTATTTCATTTTTACTCTTATTTATTTGTGCGATTGTATTTTGCAACACTTTTAAACGCCCTATGATTGATTCAGATAAGTTCTGTGTCTCGGCAGAACTTACTGGTAGGTCGGTAAAACCTAGGAAATTATCCTCACCATCCTCCACTCCTGTTGGATATTCCTCTTCTTGTAACACCTCATCAATACCATCATCCCTCATACAATTCCATGCAAGAATCAGATTGTACCGAGGAACCATCTGCAGCATTCACATCCAAATTCATCCTCTAATTCATTTGTTTTGAAAAGGATGTCAACAAATTGTGGATTTCCTTTTCAAATAGTTAGGTATGTCAATCCATTTTCGTAAATGTGAAAAGTGCTGTTTCTCTTCTTTGTTATTGGAACCATTAATTCTTTTAATGTTATATGTGATTTTATTCTCATTGACCTTTGTAATGACAAAAGGTCCTTCCCACCTAATTTTAAATTTATTTTCCACATGATGGCCTTTACTAATCACCTTTTTAGCTACTTTCTGCCCTTTCTTATATGGCTCAAAATTGATTGTACCTTCATCCCAATATTGTGGAAAACTGTGAGAGACTTCAGGATGGATATTATTTAATATGAACTTAGATGGTGAAGTCTTTAATGAACTATGATAGGTATGATTATAAATACTTATAGATGATGGAAGTTCTTCATCCCAGTCAGTTTCATGGTCCAATACCTAAACATTTTAATGATTGTATCAAACTTCGATTGAACCTCTCACATATCCCATTACTCGCGGGATGTAGAGGCGTTGTTCTTATGTGTTGAATATTAAATTCAGATAGTACTTGTTGAAAGTTTGCAGATACAAATTCTGTCCCATTGTCGGTCAACATCCGGTTAGGGATTTTTAATAAGAAAGGTAACATTTTCTTCTTTAAAACTCTGGCTACTGTGTCGCTTTGTTTATTGTTAATGGGAACTGCGCAAGCCCACTTAGTAAAGTGATCAATCAGGACTACTACATATTTATTTCCGGATCTGGTTATTGGAAATTGTAGTAAATCCATAGCCATTAGATCAAAAGGACTCTTGGCCGTTATTTTCAACGTAGGTGGTACAACATTTGTTGAATGAGTCTTAAATTTTTGGCATGTAGGACAACATCTTACGATGTCAGATACTATCTGATTGACTCGTGGATGCCAGAAATGTCGATACAATAATTCTAATATTTTATTTCTTCCTATGTGCGCACAACCCCAATGCAAATTTATTACCACAGTGATTATAAACTTGAAAGAGAGTGCGTACAGAATTCTACCAGAGCTATGTTGGTAATATAAAATGTCATTCTTAATCATTAACCTAGGATGATGTATTTTAAATATTTGGGTCCTTTTGCTCCATTGCGTGACAGGAATTTGGTTTTTGATCTGCCTTATTATACAACTAATAATTGAATCAGTCCTTTGATCTTCGATAATATCCAATTCAGGGATATTATGCTGAGTTACATCCACTTGATCATATATTGGACTTATAGAATGAATATTGATGATAATTTCATCCATATTGGTTCTTATTACTGGAGGTTGTTTTATCAAATAATTGTAATGAACTCCTCCTAAGCATTTTAAACTGCATATCTCTTGAGCATCTCTGGAGAACCATACATCATAGGCTTTATATCTTTGAAGAAGATTTGTACTCGTACTTTAAATAATGTACAGAAAGCTTCTATTACCTCAGGTTTAGGAATATGTCCACTGAGTTTCATCGCATTTAGTTGTTTGCGGATATTTTTCTCTTTCAATTTATATTTTTCTATGTGCTTTAAAAGTTCATTAATCACTATAAGACACGTAATTCCAGATGATTGTCGATAGTACCATATAAAAACAAGGAAAAGCACATGAATAATGCATCACCACCTCCCGGAATCGTGATCATCTCAAATCCCGGAGGTAGGAATTCGACTTCGTGTTTATTAGCATTGTCTTGTTCTGATAATGGCAAATTTGGTACTGGGGATCTTGATAGTGCGTCTGCGATAAGATTACTTTTCCCCACTATGTGTCTTATTTCGAAATCAAACTCATTCAATTCCTCCCAAGTCCTAGCAACTCTGCCATCAACCATACTCATATTTTGCAAGTATATTAGTGGTTGATGGTCTGTATAGATGACAAATTTAACCCCTCTCAGGAAAGCTTTTAGTGATTTGACAGCCCATCGTAATGCTGTCAGTTCTTTGTCGATGGTACTATAGTTCTTTTGAGCACCATTAAAAGTTGTGGAGATGTAAGCGATGGGTTTTTGAACTCCATTTTGCTTCTGAGAAAGACTGGCCCCTGCTCCTATGTCAGAAGCATCTACATGAAGTTCCATTGGGGAAGCTTCAGAACTATAATCTGGGAAACCCAGCAGGATAGGATCCACTAATGCCTGTTTTAGCTGGTCGAAAGCATTTTGACATTTTTCATTCCAGGAGACAGTCTTCCCTCCTGTTTGAGAGGATAATGGTTTTGTTTTTCTATTTGAGAGCAATTGGGTATGTGCCTTCTGTAAAAATTGACCATACCTAGGAATTGTCGTAGTTGTTTAACCGTTGTTGGTATAGGGAATTCCAAGACACCCTTTAGATTCTTTTCTAAAGGCATTATTCCATTATCAGAGACTCTATGGCCAAGAAATTCAACTTCCTCTCTGCAAAGCTTTGTTTTCCTAGGTTTTAATTTATAACCATTTGACCCTAAGGCTGTTAAAACCTCATCTAAAGTGTTGAGATGGTCTTCAAAAGTCTTCCCCAGAATGATGATGTCATCAAGGTATACCATAACCTTATTCCAGGGAAGTCCTGCAAGAGCGAGCATCATGCCGCGTTGAAACGTTGCAGGGCCATTTTTTACTCCAAATGGCATTTTTAGATATTCGTACTGGCCAAATGGTGTTGAGAAAGCTGTTTTTTCAATGCTATCAGGGTCCATGTTGATCTGATAGTACCCCTTGATTAGGTCAATGGTAGTGAAAAACTTGTTGCCATACATGTTATAAATCATGTCAATCAAGTTGGGTAACGGAAATGAATCCCCTTTTGTAGCATTATTGAGCTTCCTGTAGTCGATACAAAGCCTGAGAGAAGCCGTCAGGTTTACGAACAGGTACCACAGGAGCGGAGAAGGGTGACTTACTTGGTCTTATGATATTCCCTTCTAAGAGGTCTTTGCATTCTTTCTCTATTTCCTGGGCCAAAGGTCCCTGAACTCTACGTACTGGAACTCTGACGGGTCTATCCGATTCCAAGTTCTATATTATGGGTGATGTTGGTGGCAACTCCTACATCATTATCCCCTGTGCTTAACACCGATACATGCTTTTGTAGCACACTAATTAGTTGGTTCTTTTGATCAATCGTTAAATTAAGTTCTTCTATTTGGAATTCGGATATAATCGTTTTTACGTTCCAGTGCTGTTCGGGGTTTATACCCGATTCCAGTTAATTCATTAATGATTGGAATAATTTCCAACTTTCCTGTTGGTTTAATCTTTCCCACTAGGGTGTTTCTTTTTATTCGTTTTTCACGGTCCGTATAATTTATTATAGCTATTTTTACATTGTCCACCCTAAGATCGAGAATTCCTGGTATTATGGAAACACCCGGAATTTCCATGCCCTGGAATTCTACCAGTGGACAACGTTGCCTAGCTTCCTGCTGAATTTTATCAACCACAATAGATACCATTCTGCATTGTAACGGTTTTAGGACCGTAATTTCCGGTACAACACAATTATAGAAAGGTATATTGCAGCTAATATCTTTCCCTACCGTTTTTAATTTTTTATGAACCCTGTGTACCAATTCACGGCGAGTCAGATCCGGTAAAAGATTGTTATCTTTTAACGAAACCGCTCCCAGTACAACATTATGAGTCATAAAATCAATGGGAACTACGAATAACATTATTGGACGAGGAGTAACGAACCCACTTTCGAAAACTATTTTCCTTTCAATATAATGTTCAACTGGAATTTTAGATGCACAACCAAATCCTTTCAGAGCTGTGACATTGACGTCAGAAGCTGGTTTGAGTTTTATGTCTTTTAGGGTGTGTAGAGCCCCTGCATTGACTAGACTCACCCCTGCTCCAGTATCGATCATACAGTCGAAATACTGAGAACATTCAGGATGGTCCAATGCAACTGAGACTATTAAAGGGTCCACATCAGCCTGACATAGATTGAACAAAATATCGCAGTTGTTCGATTGATTATGATTTTCATTCCTTAATGGACTATTCCCATTATTATTGATATCCGTTCCATTTCGATTCCGATTATTTTGAGCCGTTAATGTCGAAGTTTGATTTTTACGATTCTCCACAATGTGGCTCATCATTGCGGAGTGGGTTAGTTTCCCATTTCCTGTATACATTGTCCTTCCTCATGTGACTCTCCACACATGTTGCAATTAGTAATACAGCTTGTCTTAGGTCGAGTTCCAGTCATAGTCCAAGGATCTGAGGATGATCTAGTGTTCTCTACGATCCTGGTTTGATATTGTCCCCTCTGAGGTAAGGGTCTTTGCTCCTCAACGTTGGTGAGTTGCTCTTGAGACCTAGTAGCGGCGTTTCCATTGTTGTTCTGGGAATTACAATGCATCCCCAAGTGCTCACCCTTACAAAAAGGACATTTAGGAGCTTTATTTTTGTTGGGTGAGTTGTTAAAACGATTTTCGGTGTTTCTCCAACAATCACTTCTTGTGTGTTCTTTAGTTTTGCAAAAACTACAAATATCGAGATATTTGTAGCAGTCTGCCATCAAGTGACCCTTTCTCCCACAAAAATCACACTGAGTTGTATTTTGATTATTCTGAGATCTTTCAGGTGTTGGGGTATTCTTGATTCTTCTTGGAGGTGTACGTGAAGTATTTGACTTCTGTTGGTTTGATTTTTGGGGTAATAATTGATTTTGATTTTTACTTTGTCTTCTTGGAGGTGGTCTTTGAAGTATGTCACTCCAAGTTGGTTTTATTGGGGTTACTGCATCGATGTAGATTACCTCTTGTTCATCCTCATCAATGTTTTGTACATTTTTATGTGGAGTTCTACTTTCTGATTGGAAATTTCTTGGTGAGTCATAAGTTCTTGGTGATGTATGGAACTCACGTTCATAACTGTCTGCTAACATGACAAGTTTTTCCCAAGGAACTCGCTGTTGGGTACCCATTTCATTTTGAATGAGGTACTCCCTTAATTTAATTTGCACAGGGTGTGAGACGTTAAATAGAAAAGCGGTTCTGAGCGATTCGTGATTCCTCATGTTAGTGTCTGGATAAGCCTTTGATGCTAATTGTTCCAATCTTAGTGCAAACATGTTTATATCTTCTCCTGGTTTGCGTTGAGCAGCATGATAGTCTCGGAGTTTATTCTCATTTTTCCGTTTTTCCTCATGTTCAAACCACTTGAGAAGAGAGTCTTTCACAGTCAAATATTTATTAGTAGTTTTAGTTATCACTACGTATAATTTAAGAAATTTGCCTCCAAGATATTTTTCAAGGAGCCTCACCCATTGGTTTTGTGCTTCTGGGTATTTTTGTGAACAGTATTCCTCAAAATGTTCGAAGAACTGTTTTAAATCGTGATCATTTTCATATTGATACACTTTTGGCTCTACCACCCTAGGTATTTGTACTTTATTTACTAATATCGTTAACAACGACACTGCTTGTGTTAACAGGGACATCTGTTGTTGTATGATGTCAAACTGGGTGGCCGTTAACGGGATTTGATTTGCATTTGGAACTGTTGGTGGTAAAGGAGTGGTTTGCATTCTTGCCATCGTGTGTACATTAGTAGTCATAGGTTGAGTTACATAAGTTCTAGTCGACGTAACTGGTAATAGAGAAGATACAGAAACAAGATTCTCAAGATTGAATACAGGTGAAGTCGTAATCCCTGTTCTTGATGATTCAAAAGGTAAAGAAAACATCTCTCCCTTTTCTTCTTGCTTATAAGTTTCCGATCCGGATGTAGTTATGGGAGTATTTGTGATATCCATCCCTGTCATCAGATCCTCTATTTGGCCCTCAGACTCATTTATTTCAAATCCTGTAGAGGGTTTTGGACCCGCAGCTTCTAATTTCTTACTCAACTCAGTCATTTGAGCATTTAAATTTCCCATAATACCTCTCACCGTTTCTGCCGATATGACATCATCTCGTGATCCACCTGCTACCTCTCCACTTAACTCTTCATTTCTCACGGTATTAGCATTAGTCTCAATACTTTTCAAGTATTCCTCTATTGGTGATAGTTTTTCTCCCACATTATTTTCTGCCATTGCGACTTAACTTACTTGTAATACTTAAAGATATAAATGACCCGATACTGATACTGACAGTGTTAATGATATATATATACTTATAGCAGTCCCTATATACATACATATACATATATATATATATATATATATATATATATATATATATATATATATATATATATATATATATACATATATATTTATATCAGGACTCTCAATTTGTACATATATATAAATGTATACATATGTCAAACTATGTGACGTTTTCTTTCCTGCTAACAGCGGAGGAGTTTTCTATTCTCTTTGGTTACAGCAGCTCTTGATCTGCAAAGATAAAAACCTGGGGCTGCAAAGGCTCTTTGCATATACTATTGATATGCCAAAAGTCGACTGCAATCCCGTTATTACTATTAGCCTACCGTGAGATTATCTAGGTTAGTTCTTAAAACTATTCTAGAAGTACCTACAAAAGATAGTAGTAGTGAAATATAGCAACAGGGATAGGCACGCAATGGAGTTGAAATCACAAGCAGGACCAGCAAGAAAATGACAAATGCAAGGTGAAGGACAAGAGATAGTGACTCTTAAATTTGGTTTGTAAATTTGTGGTACATAAATATTTTTGGGTTTCACGGTTTCCCGTGGTTACTACTATGGCAAGCCCACGTTTACAGTGGAGATATCCTTCTTACTAACTATGGTAGCAGAAGGCCCCACGTTGGGCGCCAAATTTTTTTTCTATGTTAGGGAGAGTGGCAACAATAACGAAGATCCAACCTGCCTACACAGAGTTTTTGCTTTGATGACCCCGGAATTGACGAAATATTTACATACTGCGTTCAACTCCGTCAGCCATAGAACAAGTATTCCGTTCGCACTTAATTCGAAAGGAGCACCAGAGGCCTTATTTATTTTCGGTGCGACGACTACCTTTCACAAGGAAGGTGATGATCACCTTCCCTATGCAAGACGGGGCCCAATAACTTTTGCAAGAAGGTTCCCTTACGTGGAGCTTATTATTAACTTTATTAAAACACATTGACAAATCTATTCTAACCGTTACTCAATATAACTAAATATGAGGAAGAGGGAAAGTGAAAGAAGTATGATAACAATAATTTACACTTTAATATCAAATATGGCAAAAGGGTTAATACAACAAGGATAATTTTAATAAATGAATAGTCAATATAAAAATTGAGCCCTATTGTCTATCTATTTTTCCCCAATCCTACAATTTATTGATTAAGAGCAATCAATTTCTTTTTTACAATGTTTTCTATATTAATGGGATATTTGATAGCTTCTAAGACACTTGCTGAATCAACCAGCACCTAATTTAGGAGGAGTCAGGACTCATGAAAGGAGCTATTAGTATGAAGAACAGAAGACACAGAAGTTGGAAGAATATATTAAATACTGGGCTTATCTGTAGTTTTTGCAATATTTGGCTTTCGCTCTTGTACTTCTGTTAATGCGATTGGAATGGTTTATACCTGGTTTCTCCTTTAAACAAGTATACAATTCTGAATGATGATACGTTGACAACTAAATCAGTTTCAGGTAATGATCCCAATTCTGATTGTACCCGTCCAGAGACGGCAATAAATTGTTGTATTTCCAATATTGAGAGGTCCAAAGTTCCTGGGGAAGTATCAGTCGATCCTAGTTGAGAGATTGGCTTCAACCCAAGCTCAGAATATAAAGGTTTGGCCCAACAGAGAATATAAAGGTCCGACCCAAACTTAGAAGCCTAAAATACAATTTGCTTTTATTACTTCCTTATCCCATTAATATTTACCTATATATATACATATGAATATTAAATAACACTTGAAATCATTATAAAAATAATAAATATATAACCCGTACCTTTTAAGGCAATGACTTTTGGCTTAACTCCTAACTGGTGAAGGCCTAAGCAATTTTAATAATTATCCTGTTTGGATAATAATTCAACTTTCTCGAGTTGGTTATAATAAGTCACAAATTATAGAAAATATAAAGCAAAATTCAAAATTTTTGTGGTAAATTATATCAGAACAAAATTCAAAATTCTGTAACAGAAACAGTTATTAGCATCATAATATTTAAACAAAATAAAAGAATGAACAAAAAAAAAATAATTTAAACATAACATAAATGATTTGGTTTACTATCAGTATTCTGATAATAACAAAACTAAAAACACCAAAAGTAAATGAATATAAAAATGGTACTGATTATGAATTAATAACTACCACCATATGGGTAAAACTCTCATTTAAATGATTGACTAGGTTTCGGGTTAATTTCCTTAAATTTGCCCCTTATGGAGCATATACCACTTCCATATTTGGAAAATACTCAGGATTATGTTCTCTTTCCATTTCCGCCACCCATTGACCCAAAACTAACATCTAAAACAATAAAACTATTACTATTGACATAAAAATATATTTTTTCTTTTGTGTAAAAATTTTTTTTTTTTTTTTTTTTTTTTTTTTTTTTTTTTTTTCGGATCGGAATTATTTATATAATTGAGCCTAATACTATATAAACGTTCATACTTAATGCTCGCTATTATTGCTTTCTTTTTCTTTCCAATATACATGGCTGTACTAGAGGAAGGTCTATACAACTTCCCTGGGACCTTGTGTGGGGCTTCCCATTCAATTTTTGCAACCTCGATTTCTCCTTCTCCTTCAACTCCTCTTGAAATCCAGAAAAATCCAAGTCTCCCTCTGGAAACTGGTTTCTATCATCTATGTCTCCTTCTTCTTTATCATTCAAATCTGTATCATTCAGATTTTCGAAACCTAAAAAGTCAGACTCAATAGTTTGAGTCTCTTTAGTCAGTTGCGGAAAACTCCATGAAATTCTTCTTTTTATGCTCTCTAAATCTTTATGTAGGTTTGCTTCCTCTATTGACTGATCCATATTCTCACTAGAACTAATTATACTAATTTGGTTAGATGGTTCTTTAGCGAGTTTGTAAGTTCGCAAAGCACTTTTACTCTTTTGATAATGATCCATTAGAAACTCCATCAATCTTGGGGATGGAGTAAAATTACTGGTCTCATCTGTATTTGGTGTTTGTCTGATTGTTATTGGTGATCCTTCAGTGTTATTTTCAACAATGAAACTACAGGAAGGGGAATCTATTACAGGAAGTACCACATCCTGAAAAAGCCTCACATTCGCTTTCATCTGCTGGAGCAACTGTTCACATTTTTTCTGAGTTTCTACAGTTACTTCAAAACCTTCAAAGTCAAGATCATCTGGTTCCAAGTCAGGCATGGCCACCTCATACTCTCGAAAATCCACTTCTGGATCCGGGACATCTTTTGGTTCATTTATATCATTTATATCCAATTCTGGCTCTGGTTCTGGATCAACCAAATCCATAATCCACTTTTGGAAAAGATGATTGTTTTCCAAATAGTGTGGTGGTAATATCCATCTCCTTAATTGTCTGTGATGGACCTTAAATTGTTTTCCTTCTTCTGATTCTATTATATATGTGACTTGATTATCATTTACCTGTATAATTTTGTATGGTCCATGATACCTGGGTTTAAATTTATTTGTAACCAAATCTCCAGGTAAATGTATTTTCAAACCAACTGTTTGGTGGATATTATAAGGCTGAAAATGGGCATGCCCAGGCTGCCAAAACAAATCCTTTTTCTTCCAAGGATAGCCCCAAATGTGGGGTATGTTGTTCTTTTAGGATATACTCACAAGGTGACAGTCCCAACTGGGAATGCTCTGTATGATTATAGATCATAACAATTCTAGGCAGCTCTGTATCCCACATTGTATAATCTGTGATAGACATTCTTAAATATTGTATAATGGTCCTATTTATTCTCTCCACAGCACCATTGGATGAAGGTGTATAAGGAGTGGAAAGGATATGCTTTATATTGTTTAACTGCAACATCTCTTCAAATTCTGGCCCAACAAATTCTCGGCCATTGTCAGTTAATAATCTTTCTGGTATGTTAGGAAGATAAGGAAGCATTAACTGTTGGAAAGTATTTGTGATTGTTAGAGATTGCTTATTTTTAATTGGAACGGCCGCAACCCATTTTGTATGATGATCCACCATGACTAGAGCATAATTATTACCCTGTTTGGTCTTTGGCAGCTGCAACAGGTCCATGGCAACCAATTCAAAAGGAAAATCAGTACTGATTTTTATAGTAGGTGGTGTATAAATAATATTGGATGTTTTTGAGGCTTGACATTTATAACAAGATGTGGTTATATCATAACAGATATCATAACCTTTAGGATGCCACACATGTCTATTCACTAATGAAATCAACTTACTCTTCCCTATGTGTGCAAAATTCACGTGGGCCATAATAGCTAGGTCTGTGAAGACTGGAAAAGGGACAATGTAGGTGGTTTCATGATACTTATTGATTTTACAAAGCATTTTGTCTTTTATGAAAATATATTTCTTAAACCTGATAAATTTCTTAAGGGAGCCATCCCAACGTTTTTTATGTTTTATGGCCCTATATAATTGTTTAAGGACTGGATCTTGTTTCTGGTAACTATGTACTTCCTCCGGTGTTAAAGCGATGACATCCAAAATTGGATCTTCATGCTCCAAAACCAATTGATAGACTTTAGCCACTAATACCTCCCCACCAGATTCCATCTGGTTACTTTTATTGCTTATCATCTCTGGTTCAATTGGAGTTGAATCTTCCAAGGATTCATTCAACAACTGATATTCTTCAAATTCCTCATTTACTGTAACAATTTTGGCCTGAGGTTGTTTTTCTTGAGTTCCTATCCTTGATAATAAATTATAGTGTACTCCCCCAAGGCACAATAACAAGCAAGTATCAGTCAACTCGAGATCTCCAAATTGTAAAGGTTTGCTATTTCCATAATACACCTGGACTCTTACTTTGTGCAGATGACTGAAAGCCTCTATTGCTTGGACAATTGGTAACTGCCCAGAATATCTAAGAAGTTGCAACTGTTTGGTAAGAGTACGGTGGTTTTTACCTGTAGGCAGATTGTACCTCCTCCGATTTTCTAATAATTCCCGTGCCACAGCTTCTCGAATGTTTAAATGCTGGTCAGGATTTCCATAAGAGAAAAACTGAAAAACATTGAAACAGAGAATCTCCTCCACCTGGCATTTTCACTTCTACGCAACCAACAGGAATTTGATTCAAAACTGAATCCTTGATTTCGGAGCTATTATTAACCGGTACCGGTGAACGAGAAAGGGCATCTGCCACTATATTCTCTTTGCCAGGTATATATACCAATTCATAGTCAATATCATTAATTTCTTCTAACGTTCGGGCTACTCGCTGATTTACCAATGTCATATTATTTAAGAACAATAATGGCTGATGATCTGTATGTATGAGGACCTTGATTCCATAAAGGAATGGTTTCAAAGACCTCACAGCCCATCTTATGGCAGCCACTTCCTTTTCTGTTGTGCTATATTTTTGTTCAGCTCGTGAAAAAGTGGTAGATATATAAGCTATTGGTTTATTCTCTCCCTGTTGGTTTTGGGACAAGCAAGCTCCTGCCCCTATATTTGATGCATCTACATGCAATAACAGTGGTGAAGCGTCCATTGATCTATCTGGATATGATAATAATAAGGGATCTACCAATGCCTTCTTAAGTTCTTCAAATGCCACTTGACAATGTGATGTCCATTTTATGTTTTTCTGGTTTAGGAGTTCAAAAAGGGGTTTTGCTATTTCGGAACACCTAGGGATATGTCGTCGGTAAAAATTTACCATCCCTAAAAATTGTCTTACTTTACGAACTGTTGTGGGAGCTGGGAAATCCATAATACCTTCTAAATTCTTCTGCAAAGGGATCATTCCCTCCTCTGAAACCTGGTGACCCAAGTATTGCACTTGCTTTCTCAACAGAAAGGTTTTTGCTGGTTTAATTTTAAATCCAGTGTCTAAAAATGCTTTTAAGACCTTTTCCAAAATTTCTAAATGTTTTTCGAAAGTTTTACTTATTATTAACACATCATCCAGG
>SEYY01002857.1:65000-69216 GCA_009176605.1 Armadillidium nasatum | reverse complement strand
GTTGTCACAGTGTGGTATAATGGATGGTACACAATTGGATTAAAGAGTGGTTAAAGAACAGAAGGCAGTGTGTATTACTTAATGGTAATAAGTCATTATGGGAAACGGTGAAGAGTGGGGTCCCACAGGGTTCTGTGCTGGGACCACTTTGTTCCTATATATAAATGATTTAGACAAAGGTCTTAAATGTAAGGTTTCTAAGTTTGCAGATGATACCAAAGTGGTTCACCTTCAGTAAGGAATAATGATGGATGCATAAAGTTTTAAGGTGATCTAGATAGACTTTTTTGTTGGGCAGAGAGGTGGCAAATTAATTTTAATAGTATAAAATATAAAGCTCTTCATGTTGGTTAATCAAATGATGGATTTAATTATTATATGAATAGAGATTGGCTTGAGATTGTTGACCAAGAAAAGGATTTAGTCATGATTATTAGCAGTTTTTGAAGGTGGGTGATCAATGTTTTTTAGGTGTGATTATTAGCAGTGATATGAAAGTGGGTGATCAGTTTTTGGAAGCAAGGAATAGAGCTAATAAGATGTTAGGTATAATTAAATCGCAATGTAGTTTACAAGAGCAAAGAGGTTATAAGCAAGCTATATAATAGCTATGTTAGGCCAGCATTAGAGTATTGTGCACAGGTTTGGGCTCCTCATTTAAGAAAAGACATAGATATGCTGGAGAGAGTACAACGTCGAGCAACAAGGATGATTTCTGGCTTTGAAAATAAGAGCTATGAAGAGAGGTTGAAGGAGTTAGGAATGTTCTCAGTTGAAAGGAGATTTCTCAAGAGGGATATGATACAAGTTTAACAAATATTTGCATCTGACAGTAATACAGAGATTGAAAAATACATTATAGTAGACCATGGAAGAGAAACTAGAGGACATAAGAAAATAAAAACGTCATGACATTTCGATCTATGAAAATATTCTTTCAGTAATAGGGTTGTTAATTTTTGGAATGGCTTGCCACAAGATTGTTGACTATTATTCTCTTGCAGCATTTAAGAAGGGGCTAGATAGATATATGGAAGGGTTAGGTATCATATAGTATAACTTGTGACTAAGCCTAACTGTCAGTTTTGTAGTAGGTGGTTGGTTCAATGCATGTGTGTGTAATTAGTTTATAATGTCATTAGTTAGTACTAAATATATGTAGGGACTTAGTTTTATCTTTATCTTACTTTGCATAAATGAACTGATAACTAGGGATAGGATAGACCTAGTATTTGTTGCCTGTATTAGTATAAAAATAATTATTTGTTTGGACTGGGACAGTCTTGATAGGTCTGTGTGGCTTCTAGCTGTCTCTATTTTTCCAATGTTCTAATGACATATTAGTATGTAATGCAATGTATATTGTTAAAAATCAAAATAATTGAATGTATGGTACCTTGATCTACAAGGAACAGAGCCCTTCCCTGTGAGAGGTGAGGAGTATAATATTTTGCATTTGATATTTATTGAATATTGATTTTGATAATATATTAGTGTAGGGACATTCCAGGAAAGATAGACAAAAAAAAAATTCAATTTTACATCACTAGGTCTCAGATTTTGATGAAAAGTGGTCTAAAGGGTTATTTTACCTTGCAAAGCCATTGGCTCAAATAAAAATGTTCTTTGGCAAATACTTCTTGAATTATGGGGATCCAAACTTTTTTGGGGAGCTCCACCTTCTAACTTTGTTGCCCCATATTTACCTTAATTTAAAAAAGAAAAAAATCTACATATTTGCAATCAGAAAGACTAGATGCATCTACTGATGGTAATATATTGATTTTACAATTTATAGGTAAAAAGTTCCCCGATTTTCCCACCCACTCTTGGAAGGTGAAATCATTTTTTATTTTTTTTAAAATAAAATTTAGAATTTCATCTATCAAATAAAGGAATAAAAAGTAGGTGTATGAACTATTTGGGTTATTTACAAAATTAATGAAAAATGAAGGTAAATTTTTAAAATGTTATTATGCAAGTTAATTTAATTAATACTCCCTAAAAAATAAGCAAAATAAATTTATTTAACATTTATATTTCAAAGATTCTAATGAATTTTTATATTACTGACATAATTTACTAAGGGTAAGCATGTTAGGCAATTATACATGCAATTTTATTGTTTAAAAAATAATGTTTAGTTCATTTTTAGAAAATGAATATTATATATTATTAGTTCCAGACTTTAAGCTCGGTGGACTTAGGACCCCATGAAGGTTATTATTAGAAATATGACACATATCATCAATTTGTGGACAATTGCTATACCCAGATGGTTGTAAAAATTTAATGTTGAAATCTTAAAAATTTTTGCATATAAAATAAACCCTTCCCATTTTCCATCATTGTAAGTACAGACAATATAGTCTCCATTTTTGTGTTTGATAAGAGACTTCAAGAATTTGCTTTTCAGAATCTTCACAGTCTGCTATTTGCCTTTCTCCACTGACATTATCACATGAGAATTCAAAAACTTTTATATTTTCATCAGTTCCAGGGATGAATCTTTGAAATTTCTGTGTTCCTACAATGGGCATTGCACTATTAAATCTTGCATTAAGGATTATTTCATTTTCCTTATTTGTTCTAAAGTTGTATAAAAAAAATGTAATACATTTGCCAAGATTCTCTTTGCAGAACTTTAACATATTTTTGGATAAAATTTGATTGATGTATGTTCTTTGCAGACTTGCTTTTGCTGTACCTCATTTCACTATTCCACCTATTCCATTGCAGGCACTTTTACCTTGTGATGTTGCAAAAAAGGGCCATTCATATGCAATCCCAAAATCCTCTGCATGCTTACAAATGTTTGTAAAATTATTTCTGTTTTTTTTATTGTCCTGCACAGCCATCACTAAAGTAGTGATTTTTTTTTACCTGGGGTATGCTGACTTAATTTTAGGGATAAGTGTACAGAAAAATGTGTAAACCATTATTGTGTTATACTTGGTTTCTGGTGTTAAAAAACAATAGCCAAATGGTGTTACTTCATTGTTTTGATTTTTTCTCACATATGCAACAAATAGATGAACTGTGCACTGAGAATTTTCCCAGTGGAATCCTTGAATTTCATCTTGTACTACAAATGAGTAGTTCTCTGAAAAATTGCCAAGAATAATAATTTTTTCATTTAGATTCATCTTTTAGTTTTATAGTAGCTTGCTTGCATTTTAGCTAGATAATATGTTAGTTTTAAAATTTTTTACTTAGTTTAGAAAATCTCCAGATGTTTCCAATTTTTCTTTCAACTGTCAAAGATCAGTTGTTATCCATTACTTATATTTAAAGCATTGTGTGTTATTTATTAAAATCAATGGACCTTAAAAAATTCTCAACACTATTTTTTGGGCAATTTTTACAATGCTGCATCATGCAGCCCTGTTTTCAATGTTACACTTTTCTCAATTAACATTTTATCATTTAGAATCACCCAATGCAGATACTTATAGTTTTGCATTTTGGTGGTACATGCAAACACAGACAGAATGTGTTCTTGAAGCACCATACAGAATGCAATTCTTTGGTCTTAAACTTGCAAAAATTGAAAAACCAATATCGGGACTTTTAGGATCATCATTGAATAAGGTATAAACTTCTTAGTAAGTTTATTAATATATTAGTATATTAATGAATATTATTACAAAGTTCATTAATATTAATCTTTGTTTGCAATAATTCTTTTTCACCATTTTCATCATTCTTTACATTTAATCATTTTTTTTTTTTTCATTGGGCAAATTCTGCTAATTTCTTCTGACTTATAGAACTTAATTACGTAATCTTTTTTGTGCTTTGTTATAACTTTGCTCTTTGACATGTTAGGAAATTTGGAATAATACCATATTGTTTCTTCATTTTCTTACTTTTCTTTACTAAAGATGTGGTTTGAAATATATATCTTTTTTCTTCTATTGTAATAGGAGAAATTGCGTTAAGATCTTCACTTTTCGATCATAATTGTCTGTTTCATGGAAAGCAGATGCCTTTAGAACCTTTAATCCAAAAATGGGCTAAAATTAATTTGTTAAAAAAAAATATATGCATATATTTGTACAAATAGGCAAGCATATGTGGAGCCTATTTAATAAAAATTTGATATTTTGAAAATTAAGAAAATTGCAGATAAAGAAATTTTGTATTTAAATGATTATTTAGATGCATAACTTTTGGCTTCTGGGTTTGTTTTCCATATATTTTATGGCAGCCGATT
>SEYY01002857.1:57500-62500 GCA_009176605.1 Armadillidium nasatum | reverse complement strand
CGGTTCTCAACCTGGGGTACGCCTGCTATCGATTGGGGGTACTCAAAAAATATATGGATTAATTAAAAAAGAATGTAAAAGGAAAAAATAATAGAATATAGATTATAGAATATCAAATTACGAAATTAAATTATTGTCTATATATATATATATATATATATATATATATATATATATATATATATATATATATATATATATATATATATATATATATATATATATATATTATATATATATATAATTGGATTTGTGTGTGTACAAGGGGTACGGAACATTATGAAGGGGTACGAAAGGAAAAAAAGGTTGGGAACCGCTGGTCTAAACCATTCCGTTTCACTCCCTAGCCCTTTGTTTCGTTCTTTTCGCATTTTCACCTTCTCAAGGGTCTCTAGTGTACCCTCGCCTTATATTGGAGTGTCTATGCTCCCACTTCTCCTTTCCCCTACTCCCTTCTCATCTTCCAAATTTACAAGCTTCTTACTCGTACATTACAATAAATAAAATTTTTTTTTTTTTTTTTTTTTAAAGTGAAATTCAAAGCAGCCTCAGAGATGCTTCGAGGATTCAAAGAATGCCCCTCATCCACTCCTCACCCATCATCACCTGAGAGTTGGTGGCCTCCGATGATGGGGATGGTGCCGCCATGACCTTAAGTTCGACTTGCCCCGGCGCACGTTGTGATTTTTTAATTAATTTCTGTAACATTCCAGATCTGATAGTATTCCTCTTGCGGTTCTCAAAACTTGTGCATGAGCTTGCACCCTGCCTTGGTAAACTATTTTAGTCTTTTTGCCTTTCTACTTCGACCTTCCCTTCTTTCTGGAAACGTGCGCTCATTCAGCCTGTGCCAAAGAAAGGGGACCCCTCTCAACCCTCTAACTATCGTGCTATTTCTTTAACCTGCGTTCTTTCTAAAGTTTTCGATTCTATCCTTAAGCAGGAAGATTTGGAAGCACCTTAATTTTTCTAATCTTATCTCTGATCGCCAGTATGGCTTTCGTAAAGAACGTTCTACTAGTGATCTTTTTTCTGTACTTTCTGACTCTTGGCCCTCCGCTCTTTTGGGTTTCAGTGAGCCTTTTGCTGTGGCGCTAGACATATCGAAAGCTTTCGATAGAGTCTGGCACAAAGCTTTGATTTCCAAACTTCCCTCTTTCGGAATCTATCCTTCTCTCTGTGATCTTCTCTAATTTCCTTTCCGGTCGTTCTATAGCAGCTGTTGTAGACGGCCACCGTTCTTCCTATAAATCTATAAATAGTGGTGTTCCTTCAAGGATCTGTCCTATCCCCCACTCTTTTCTAATTTTCATCAATGACCTTCTCTCTATTACTTCGTCTCCTATACACTCCTATGCCGATGACTCCACCCTTCATTACTCTTTTCAATTTGAAAGACGTCCCTCCCAACAGCAGTTGATAGATTCAAGAAGGATGGCCTTGGAGCAACTGACCTCTGATCTTTCTCGTATTTCAAATTGAGGCAGAAAGAAAACATGGTCGTTTTCAATGCCTCAAAAACTCAATTCTTCCATCTTTCTATTCGACACAATCTTCCACACAACTATGATATCTTCTTCGAAAACACTCAACTCAAACCTTCATCTGTCCTCAATATTCTGGTGTTTCTTTTTCTCGTGATCTTTCTTGGAAAGAAATTTTTTCTCTCTCTAAACAAGCTTCTAAGAGGTTGGGTGTTCTGAGGCGCCTTCGTGGTTTTTTTTACGCCACCCCAGTTGCTTGCTCTGTATAAGGGTGTTGTTCGCCCCTGTATGGAGTACGCCTCACACATCTGGGGTGGTTCCACACATACAGCTATTCTCGAAAAGGTGGAGTCTAGGGCTTTTCGTCTTATCAACTCTTCCTGCTCTTACCAACTCTCTCCAATCTCTTTCTTCCCGTCGAATTGTTGCGTCACTCTCTCTAATACTATCGCTATTACAACGGACACCGCTCTTCTGAACTCTCACGTCGCATACCTCCTCCATTGAGAAGGGCTCGTGCGACACGACTTTCTACACAGTCTCATCCTTTCTCTGTCCAACTTTCCGACCATCAGACTTAACCGCTATGCTCAATCTTACATGTACTCTACTTGGTAAAGTCTGAAACACACTCCCTTTATCTGTTTTCCCAACTTCCTTTGAATTGAACACTTATAAATGCCGTGTCTCGGGTCATGTCAGCCATTAGCGAACAGATTTCCGACAGTTCCCCAACTCTGGTGGATATTGGCAGGAACCCTGCCTTATTCACCAGAGGAGATATATATATATATATATATATATATATATATATATATATATATATATATATATATATATATATATATATATATATATATATATATATATATATTCTTAACAGTTAAACTAAGTATCGGTATCGGGTATCGGTATCGGCTAATTTTTAGGTATCGGTATCGGTATTTGCGAAATTGAAAGTCTTGGTATCGGTATCGGTATCGTAAAAATTTTGGTATCGCTCCATCCCTATATATATATATATATATATATATATATATATATATATATATATATATATATATATATATATATATATATATATATATATATATATATATATATATATATATATATATATATATATATAGCTGGGGCTCTGGCCCCAGAGTTCAGAAGAGCAGTGTCCATTGCAATAGCGAAAATTAGGGGAAAACTGGAGTTTGCTTGATGGGGTTAAAATGGCAAATTATACTTATTAATAGTTGATTAAATCAAACAACATAAAAAAAAAATTTTCTTGTTTGATCAATATTTTTTATTTTTTTTATTTTTATTTACTTATTTATTTATCCTCTTCTGCTAGTGAATGTTCATTTTTGTGTTTTGATTTTAGATACCCCCATAAAGAATTGGTTTAAAAATTTTTACTTTTGGCACCCTTATGTCCTCTTCTAATTTTCTGTCTGTAGATGTTACATTTAGCTATTTCAAGCCTATCCTGAAATTTTGTAAAGTACTCCCATACTGCTGAAGCTGATCTTTTGGCCATAGTGACTGAAAGTATAAACAGAATAATAATTTTGAAATAATGTAGCTAAATGATACAAGTTTGATACACAGTAATAGAATAGCAGTCCTGGTCATTAGAGGCTGACGTGTTCAGATACATGTTGTTTGAAAGTGTGCAAGTCAATGGAAGTTGGGAAAACAGATAAAGGAAGTGTTCCAGACTTTACCAATGGAGTATATGTAAAATTGAGCATAGTGGTTAAATCTAGGGTCAGAGAGTTGACAGAAAGGATGGAAATGTGTAGAGAGATGTGTTGCACGAGCTTTTCTCAATGGAGGAGGTATGCTATGAGAATTCAGAAGAGCAGTGTACATTGTAATAGCGATAATATAGAGAGAGTGACGAAACAATTCAATTGGTAGAGAGAGATTGGAGAGAGTTAGTGAGAGCAAGAGAGTTGATGATTAAAAGCAAATGACTCACCTTTTCAAGGAGATGTGTGTGAGTGGAACCATCCCAGATGTGTGAAGGCATACTCCATACAGGGGCAAACAACACCCCTATGAAGAGCAAGCAACTGGGGTGGCATGAAGAAATTCTGAAAGTGCCTCAGAACACCCAACCTCTATGAAGATTGTTTAGAAAGAGAAGTAATGTGATATTTCCAAGATAGATCAGGAGAAAAAGAAATGCCAAGAATATGAAGAACAGATGAAGGTTTGAGTGTGTGTTTTTGAAGAAGATGTCATGGTTGTGTGAAGGTTGTGGAGAGATGGAGGAACTGAGTTTTTGAGTCATTGAAAATGACCATGTTTTCTCTGCCTCAATTTGAAATATGCGAAAGATCAGAAGTTAGTTGCTCTAAGGCTACCTCCTCGAGTATATTAGCTGCTGTTGGGAGGGACATCTTTCAAACTGAGAGGAATAATGAAGGGTAGAGTCATCAGCATAGGGGTATATAGGAGATGAGGTAATAGAGAGAATGTCATTAATGAATAGTAGAAAAAGGGTAGGTATATTACAGAACCCTGAGGAACACCACTATTAAAAGATTTAAAGGAAGTTCGCAGGCCATCTACAACAGCTGCTATAGAATGACTGGAAAGGATATTAGAGAGAAGATCACAGGGAGAAGGACAAATACGGAATGAGGGATGTTTAGAAATCAAAGCTTTATGCCAGATTCTATCTAAGTCTTTCAAAATATCCAGCTTGACAGCAAAAGATTCACTGAAATGCTGAAGATCAGAAAACCAAGTGTCAGAGAGAAGGGAAAGATCACTGGTAGATCGTTTCTTACGAAATACATACTGGCAATCAGAGATAAAATTAGAAGAATGAGAGGTTTCCAATTCTTCCTGTTAATTATAGCTGTTTGAGTGGAACCACCCCACTATATACGAGTATATACCGCATATATATATATATATATATATATATATATATATATATATATATATATATATATATATATATATATATATATATATATATATATATATATATATATATATATATATATATATATATATATATATATATATATATATATATATATATATATATATATATATATATATATAGAGAGAGAGAGAGAGAGAGAGAGAGAGAGAGAGAGAGAGAGAGAGAGAGAGAGAGAGAGAGAGAGAGAGAGAGAGAGAGAGAGAGAGAGAGAGAGAGAGAGAGAGAGAGAGAGAGAGAGAGAGAGAGAGAGAGAGAGAGAGAGAGAGAGAGAGAGAGAGAGAGAGAGAGAGAGAGAGAGAGAGAGAGAGAGAGAGAGAGAGAGAGAGGAGAGAGAGAGAGAGAGAGAGAGAGAGAGAGAGAGAGAGAGAGAGAGAGAGAGAGAGAGAGAGAGAGAGAGAGAGAGAGAGAGAGAGAGAGAGAGAGAGAGAGAGAGAGAGAGAGAGAGAGAGAGAGAGAGAGAGAGAGAGAGAGAGAGAGAGAGAGAGAGAGAGAGAGAGAGAGAGAGAGAGAGAGAGAGAGAGAGAGAGAGAGAGAGAGAGAGAGAGAGAGAGAGAGAGAGA
>SEYY01002857.1:32500-35000 GCA_009176605.1 Armadillidium nasatum | reverse complement strand
CGATACAAAAGGGAATCGCTTTGGAACTTGCTCACGATCTACAGTCGTGACGTCAAATCCCAAAGGACCTCCTCGATTGCAACTCGGGCAGAGGGCTACGAGGTCAAAGGTCTAGTGGATTGCACCGAAGACTACCATCTTAATGGTCGCTGGTTCGAGTCTAATAGCTGACATTAATTTTCTATATAGAAATAGTCTGTGAGAGTTTTAGCAGACAAAAAACTCTGTTATATAACTGTCTGCGAGTAATGGATTCGACCTTTGACCTCGTAGCCCTTTGCCTGAGTTGCTGTCGGGGAAGTCCTTTCGGATTTGACGTCACGACTGTAGATCGTGAGCAAGTTCCAATGCGATTTCCTTTTGTATCACCGTGACCTAGTGAATTACTCCTTAGACTACCATCTTAAAGGTTGTTGGTTCGAGTCCAATAGCAGACATTAATTTTCTATATAGAAATATAGTTTAAACAGAATAGATAATAATATATATAAAATATATATATATATATATATATATATTATATATATAATATATATATATATATATATATATATATATATATATATATATATATATATATATATATTATATATATATATATATATATATATGTGGGTGTACTGTGAAAAATATTAAAAAGTGGTTAGGGTAGTGCAAGTTTTTGATATATTTTCTCATCAAATTAGGATCTTGTTAAGTAAAGAAGAAAATTGTTACTAAAATACTTAATTTAATTTATTAATGTACCTTATTTTTGGTTATTTATGTAAAGTTTATGATAATTTTGGAATGTTTAGATACATCAACTTCGAAAACTTTAAGTTTTTTTAGAATTTTTGCAAATATTTTTTTTTTTATGTCAGTGGTTGCTAAAAAAAAAAATGAATAAAAGAATGTTTGATTTACCTCTTTTGTGTGTGTGTGTTTTTCAAATTATTGAACTTTAATTTCAGTAAAAAAAAAATAAAAACAAAAACTCGGGAAAGGGGACCAAAATTTATGTTTTAAGTCTTGCTTATATTGACGACTGATAAAACTAAAATGCATACTAACTTTTCTACAATAAATACTTTACAAAACTGTATCTGGATATCTTATCTCATTTTCATCTTTTTATACCTTATTTTCTAAAGTTCCTTTTATTTATAATACAAAAAAGGTCACTTTTGAAGGTTTTTTAGAATTAAATAATAAATAAAAGCCATGAGTTTTAAAAATATTCTTTTGAATGCTCTTCTTCTTTTGACATAGTTTTATGTCTTTTAAACAAAGCAACACATTAATCATTGCTTTTCGGTTGAAAACTGAATAGTGACTAAAATCCTTAACCAGTCTGTAATGAAACACAATCGCCAATCAAACTCACTTTATATCAGGTTAGGTTAGGTTAGGTTAGGTTAGGTTAGGTTCATCATATTTCTTTTTATAGTATCGTTTTCGTTTTTATTTACCTACGTACTTTTAATCGATAAGAAAAGAATATTAGAAGTCCCTTCAGCGTAAAAATAAAAAGATCAAAACTATAAAATATATTAAAAGTTCTAGATAACTTACAAAATAAAATGTATTTGGAAATTTTTATCTTCATATATATATATATATATATATATATATATATATATATATATATATATATATATATATATATATAATATATATATATATATATATATATATATATATATATATATATATATATATATATATATATATATATATGTGTGTGTGTGTGTAATGTTATTATTTATATTGAATTTCTTCTTTCAGGAAACAGTTTTAAATCAAGCAAACTAAATCAAAGAAATGATATTATTTTCCATTATTTTTCTTTCACTCGTACTCGAGTTAAAATTAGCTCATCGCTATAATGCTGAAGAGAAGAGTTTTTTTCAGGTGCCGAGGCCGTTTGTTATTTCGACCACTCTGGACGTCGGATCGCCAAACAATAAATCGGATCTCAAACATATAATGAAAAGCGAAACTTCAAATAAAAATAAGTTTTCTTCGCTTCAACCTGTCAGATCTGGAACTGATAAATTTTACAATTTTCAAAATAGTAACCTTAAGGATTTTATAAACGTTAATCCTCCTCTAAGAATTTCACCTAAAATGAATTTTTATAGTCTGAACTGCGCATCTGGACACCGATGCACAGCTATAATCCCTGGTCCCAAAAATCCTCTTCCCACTTCAAAGCCACGAACTCCTGAAGAATTGAAAAATTACCTAAGAAAATTAGGGCTCGAAAATGGATTCAATTATTCAGACAATGACAGAGTAAACAGAAATAATGTAGTCGCTCGTTATTTTCGAAACGATAAGGAAAAAAGGAGAACAGAGAGGGATGCTAGAAATAATATAAAATTTAGTCAGTCGTTTTATGATAGCCATGACTTTTGGCCAGGGTCTCAATACCGACCCAAAGAAAATAATAAGTCTGATAAACCAGAACTGACCTTTCATAAATGGGGTATAACATCATTGCCAAAGAGTGACTCTT
>SEYY01002857.1:10000-27500 GCA_009176605.1 Armadillidium nasatum | reverse complement strand
TATATATATATATATATATATATGACATTTAAAGTTTGATAGCTATATGACAACGTAGTTCTGACTTCTAATAATATATATTATTATTTCTAATATGTATAATGCTATAAGTTACTTAAGTCTGCCAATGGATCAAATGAATTTGATATTTGTTGAGTTGGACTCTGGAAATTGTTTGTTATCTGCTTCAAAATGTTTTCCGATTCTGTAAAAGGCAAATTACCCAAAGTGGTTTCGTCTATTAAACTAGAAGCCTGAAAAATAAAATGAAGGACCAAATGATAATAATAATAATAATAATAATAATAATAATAATAATAATAATAATAATAATAATAATAATAATAATAATAATAATAATAATAATAATAATAATAATAATAATAATAATAATAATAATAATAATAATAATAATAATAATAATAATAATAATAATAATAATAATAATAATAATAATAATAATAATAATAATAATAATAATAATAATAATAATAATAATAAAACGAGCTCCCAAGTAGGATCGGGGAAAGCTTTGTTCCTTCTCATTTCTTTCAGGCTAGGGAAACCACGCTTCCCAAGCACCATCTCCACGTCATCCTTTCCCTTCCTCCTCGGTCTTCATCTGGGTTTTCTTCCCTCCGGTCTCCACTCTCAACATCCTTTCCCTACCCTATGGTCATCCATTTTTTCCAGGTGACCCAGCCACCTTAGTTGAGACTTTTCAAACTTATTTATAATAGGGAATACCTCCTTCACCCTTTCTCTAACTTGCTAATTTCTCACTCCATCTCTTCTACTCTCTCCCAGCATTGTTCTAATAATAATAATAATAATAATAATAATAATAATAATAATAATAATAATAATAATAATAAATAATAATAATAATAATAATAATAATAATCATTATTTCATTTTTTTGTCTCCTCTGGTCAGAAAAGGCTGGAGTTCCATATATAATATACACTTGATTTAGGTAACAAATTCCACATAATCAAAGCCCGACTTGTCCAGATACAAGGCGTTTATAGGTGTGAAGATAAAAAGAATCGATAAAAATAGAAGAAGGAAGTGTGTTCCAGATAATTTCAGTGGAGTAACGTAAGAATGAATAAATTGTTTAAGTCTGGAGTCGGTGAGGTGAATAAAGATCAGATGAAACTGTGAGTAAAAATGAGCCAAACAATCGCACCTCAGCATAGAGAATAAGCGACTAGAGATTTCAGATTTTTTTTTCTACCAAAATTAGGAAAGAGTAAAAGAGAGTGAAGCAACGTGTTGATATCAAGAAAAGAATTAGAATAGTCAGTGCAAACAAGAGAGTTGATAATGAGTGCGAGAAATCAGATGCTACACCCTATCGTGAATAATTTTATACATACTCGTGAAGTCACGCTAGATATAATACATACTCACTAAATGAACGAACAACACTGCTTTACAGATCAAGCATCAGGGAGGTGTGAAGAAATTATGAAGATGTTTCGGAACACTAAATTTATTTAGTGAGTGAAACAATGTGATCCTTCCAAATAGTGTCACAAGAAGAGAAAATATCTAGAGAATTAAGGAATTAAGGAGAGGCGGATATTTCATTTGTGTGCTTTCAAAGATGTAGTTAGGAAGAGGATTACGCCAAGTAGACAGTTAAAGGAACAAAAAATCAAAGTTTACCCTAGTAGCGTTTGTAATTTGGAGTGGGATGGAATGTTTTTTTTTTGAACCCATCTAATAAGATTTAATGTCCCAGTCCCTTTTCTACAAACTCAGATTTTTCATTTTCAAGTCAATTCACAAATCTTTCATTTATGTATACAAACACACGCACATGTCACGGATTTATAATTTATTGAATTCATGGATGTCAGAATCTGAACTTCCGCTGATTCGGATCTTTAAATATTTAGGATGTTCTACATATGTAGATGAGAATATCCACGTTCGATAACACACTTACTCATGCATTTGTCAAATTTTTCTATTTATTCTTTAACAGTTTCTCTTTTCACGTTTTCTATTTTTCTAGTAATTACCAAGTTTACGAATCTTTCTCATAAACTTGATAATTTTTTACGAACTTCTCATCTTCAAAATTCAATGACCACTCTTCACTCGTGTACGAAGAATAACCCAAATGTAGTAGCAAAATGCCGTGTATATATATATATATATATATATATATATATATATATATATATATATATATATATATATATATATATATATATATATATATATATATATATATATATATATATATATATATATATATATATGAGACCTGAATGTAGCAGCCGTACTGATAATCTGCTAACTGATAACATTATTTATCAAATACTTTTACTACGACGCTACCTTAAGAAACAAAAATTCTTTTGTAATCTACGCTACATTATATTATATCCCAAAAAAGTGTTTAACGAATATATCTTCTTTGGATTGATGAGATAAAATCTATAAGTAACTGGTTAACTTATTACATAATGCGTATATAGAGTTTACTTGTATTGAGTTTTGACTAGAGACCTTTGAATTTTTACTAATTTTCTGAAATTTTAACATATTATTTGCTTATAGTTTGAAAGCATTTTTTTAAAATATATTTTTATGCAACTTACAAAATACCTTATTTTTACTTACTTGGCCGAGCCGATGATGAAAAGTAGAAGCATTAACGTCATTTTTATGTTTTGTTTTATTCTTTTCTCTTTTGAAAAGGTCGTCTGCTTCAATAATGCTCAATAATGAAGATTTTTCAAGGTCAACAATTTCTGGAATTTCATCAGATTTTTTTGAATTATTTGAGAATTTCTCTACAATCTTTTGAATTTGTTTATTATTTAACGAATTATTTGTTGTAGAATCGTCAATCTCAAGAGTACTCGAAAAATTTGCGTTCAAGTGTGGTAAAACAGTATGATTCTTATTTTGATATTTAAGACCATCATCAGGAAAGAATGAACCTTCAATTTTAGTTATATTTTCAAGTGACTTATTGAATGGAATTTTTAACTCAGTTTTAAATCCTGATTTTTTATCGTTCATTATTTTGTTCAATATAAGAAGCAACTTTCTTTTTTCATTATGTTTTGCCTTTAGAATCGGATTCTCTTTACTTCTCTCCGACTGTAATGAATAATTTTCGTTGGGAATTCTTTTTGTTACTTCCCAATCATTATCTTCAAATTTACTGTTACTTTTGTTTTTACTGTCTGGTAATTCAATTGAAAACTCTGAATATATATATATATATATATATATATATATATATATATATATATATATATATATATATATATATATATATATATATATATATATATATATATATATATATATATATATATATATATATATATATATATATATATATAGGGATGGAGTGAAGTATCGGTATCGGTATCGGTATCGGCAAGTATCTGCATATTTTCCGATACCGGTATCGGTATCGGTATCGGTATCGGCAAAATTTTTGGATAAGAGTAAAGTATCGGTATCGGTATCGGTAGTAGTATCTGCATATTTTCCGATACCGATACTGGTATCGGTATCGGTATCGGTATCTTTTGGTATCGGTAAAAAAATTTTGGTATCACTCCATCCCTATATATATATATATATATATATATATATATATATATATATATATATATATATATATATATATATATATATATATATATATATATATATATATATATATATATATATATATATATATATATAGTTGGAAAGACTATAAAATTGATGAGGTTTTTTAGAATGAGAAGTTACCATATCTTTCCTCAAGGGAGAAGGTATGCGATTAGAGAATTCAGAAGAACAATGTGGTTTGCAATAGCTATAGTATAAAGAGGATGATGCATTACTTCGACGGCAGTAAAGAAGATATTTGAGAGAGAGAGAGAGAGAGAGAGAGAGAGAGAGAGAGAGAGAGAGAGAGAGAGAGAGAGAGAGAGAGAGAGAGAGAGAGAGAGAGCGTAGAAGAGTTACTAAGACTTCGATTCCACACTTTCAAGAAAGATTATGTAAATAAATTCACTCTAGATATTTGATGCGTACTCCATGCAAGGAAGAACAACGCCCCTATATTGAGCAAGCAACTGAAGACGCCTCAGAAAGTGTAACTCTCAGTTGGCAAGGAAAAATAGTCAAAATAAAAAAAAAATTCTGAAGACTCCAAATTAGTACTCTGAGAAGCTTGCTTAAAAGGAGAAATAATGTAAAATTTTCAAGAATGATCACAAGAAAAGGAAATACCAAAAAGATTAAGAAAAGGCAAACGTTTGAGAAGTGTGCTTTAAAAGAAAATATTAGTGTTGTGCAGAAAATTTTATAGTGTAGATATTTTGAAGGAACTGAATTTTTATGAGTTGTTACAAATAGCCATGCTTTCTTTGCTCCAGTTAGAAGTGAGATCAGAAGTCATTTACTCCTAGCAGCGACAATCTTGTTGAGTGAGACTTCTTTCAGAGAGAAAGCAGGAATAAACAGCGTAAGAGTGGATAAGTGATGAAGTAACAGATAGAAAGTCACTAATGGAAAGTAGATAAAGAAGCTGATAACACTGGTTTTTCATTTGAAAAACTTTTTAAAAGGTTTAATTAAGGTTTCTCAACGACTGATATATATATATATATATATATATATATATATATATATATATATATATATATATATATATATATATATATATATATATATATATATATATATATATATATATATATATGCTGAATTTAGAAATTAATCCCATTTTCGTCAGTCAGGTCTAGTTTTTGAGTTATCTCAATTTTAAAAACAAACATTAATAAAACAGCATTTTATTTACAAGTCCTCATACTTCATATTTAATAGCTGTTTTACCTTATATATATATATATATATATATATATATATATATATATATATATATATATATATATATATATATATATATATATATATATATATATATATATCACTTTGTTTATATGATTATTCTATCGACTTGTGTTTCTACATACCTTTGAAATAGATATGTAATTTTCTTAAATGTATGCTAGTACCATATTTGCTATTTGGAATGTTTATTCATAATATTGCTTTTGTTTTTATTGGAACATGTTGATTGTAATTGTATGTCTTTCTCGTTAATTGCAGGCATAATTCGAAAAATAAGAATCACCTAAAGTATCCGGATGTAACTACTGCAACTGAACAAGTAGCTCGTGAACCAGGAATTCTAATTTTATCTCCGCCTCAAAATTTGGGAATAGATTCATCGTCTGATTCCGATGAACACATGGAAGGTCAACCTGTGGATGACATCAGTACATATCAACCTATGGGTGAGACAAATCAACCTAAACCCTTAAGCCAAGCTGAGTTAAGCGATTTAACACGAGATGTGTGTTTGTCCAAAGAATCAGTTCAGTCGCTCTGGTCATGACTTGGTGAAAAGAATTTATTAGTTCCTGAAACTACATTTTCATGATACCGCAGTCGTGACGAAAGAATGAGACAATATGCTTCCTATGTCTGTGGGATAGCTGAACAAACAAACAGCACTATGTACAGCGAGACTGGCCAGTAAGGTCATGTTTGGAACCCTGTTTCCCAAACATTTGTCCCGTCTAGTGGATGGACGGAAGGTTCTACTTCCACCGCTGCATATCAAGCTTGGAATTATGGAAAACTTTGTCAAAGCACTGAATGTAGAGGGTGCAGCGTTTGCTTTCCTGAGGTAAAAATTTCCACCCTTAGAAAAGGCAAAACTGAGAGCAGATGCTTTTGACAGGCCTCAGATCAGGGAACTTTTGAAAGATCCGACATTCAACAAAAGTATGGAAAGAAATGAGAGAGATGTCTAGCTCTCATTCAAGTCAACTGGGAAGAACTTTCTGGGCAATCACCAAAATTCAGAGTATGAACATATTACGGAAGAGATCTTACAGAGCTTCCTGGCTCTTGGTGCATGCATGTCTATAAACTTGCATTTTCTCCACTCTCATTTGCAGTACTTTCCGGAAAACTGTGGTGACTTTAGCGAGGAACAAGGAGAACAGTTCCATCAGGAAATTTGTGTAACAGAAAAGAGGTACCAAAGCAGATGAGATGTCAGCATGCTTGCGGACTACTACTGATACCTCAAGTACACGAAAATCCTTGCGAAAACCTTTTATCCCTCAATTCTGTTCCCATTTGTCTTCTTTTTCTTTACTTTTACATTAATTGTGATTGTCTACATATTTTTATATGTAGTTTGTACATTTTCGGATAAGGTAAAGCTAATATTTGGTAATAAAAAATGTTTTGAATTTTAAATCGATTCCTATTATAATTATTTCCCCTAAAATTTAAATAGCACAAAAACTTGATCTGATAGAGGAAAATGAGATTCATTTTTGAATTCTGCAGACAAAAAACATCAGAATCGTTGATAAACTTTAGGCCTCTAAAATGTTGTAGACCAGTTTAATAGGATAGAACCCTGAGGAACTTCAGAACTAATACATTTAAGATATGAACTGTGGCAAACTACAACTGAGTGATAGGAAAGAAAATTAAAGAAAAAGATAGATACTAATATAGGGAAGTTTAGAAATCAAAGGTTTGTTCTAAACTCGATCGAAAGCTTTCGATACATCTAGCGTCACAGCAAAAGATTTACAGAAAAATAGAAAATAGAAAGTCACCAATAGAACATTCTTTGTGAAATTCATACTGACGATGAGAGACAAGATTAGAATAATTAAGATGTCTCCAGACCTTCTTACTAATTCAAAAACATTGGTAAGAACGAAGGTTAGGAGCGATAGGACGATAGTTGAGGGTTAAGAGGAATGCCTCTTCCTCGGCAGTTTGAATGAGTGGCGGCTTCCATCACGAAAGAAAGGTTGAATGAAAAGACAAAGAAGAAACAATTTATTAAGGTAGGGTACAGGTTCAGAAATACAAATTTTAAGAGCCACTGCATGGAGGACTACCACTCAGAGATCTTTACAGCAACTGCATAGAATGGTAAATAATTGAAGTGAAGAGAAGGAGAGATACCGAAAGTGTTGCGACAGAATTTGTTGGAAATTTTCTATGTATCTATGGCTACACCAATAGACTCAGCGGCAGAGCAGAGCCCAAGAATAACATAATATAATCTAGAAACATAATCTAGTGTTCTTTACGAAAGTCACATTGAAATTTGACATAAAAATTAATAAACTTAAGAGTTTTCCAATCTTAATGTTGATAACAGATTTAAAAAGTTTTATAGAAAAATAAAGTATCTTCTAAATTGAATGATTTCATGTTTTTAACAAGATGGAAGGATGGAAGTTGATAGACAGTGAGAAATTCATTGCCAGATTAGTGTGAAAGCTGAGAAGAATATGTTTTAAGAATCATAGGAGATGCGTCAGAACAGTATTTCTTAGCAATAACCTTATGAAGAGGTAAATCATGAATATCTTTAGAAGAAATTACAACTTAAAGGAATTAATGAATTAAATGAGGTGGCGAAAGATCCTGACCTATCTAAATTAGAGTTAGAGACAAAAGACTGAGTGAATAGTTCCACATGCTTGAAGAGGTTTCAGAAGAAATGGAAGAGATGAGAAATTTGATATTTTGGGGGAGAAAACTTTATAATAAACTGGAAGGGAGCCTAAAAGTTTAATGTAGTTTCTGCTTTGGAAAGCATACTAATGCTAGGAATAGATTTTGTACAAATCCGAAATGAAAAAAAAAATCTATAAATTTAGGAACTATGAATTTAGAGAAGTGATAGCTAATAACAGTGTTTCTTTGACAAATAACACGAAACAGTCAGAGCTAATTAAATAAAGGTTTATGAGCTTTTGTTAAGGTGAAAGAAAACGGAGTCCACGAACCCATCCCTAAGAGAATGATTTCCGTTATGCGTGCAACAGCTCCGAAATAGTAATCGTTGCTACAGGGAAATCAGAATTACAATTGCAAGTCCCACTGTTCTGTAGTACCAAAATCTAAATAATGTTTTCTTTACAAAGAAGGAGGGAAAATCACTGTGGAAGACATGAACAGAGAATCGAAATCAGATTTTAGAAAGAAGGTAGCCCGAGGATCTCAGATAGAAAAAAGGATTAACAGCATAAAGCGATGTGCTGGAAGTCAGGAAAAGGTCTGGTTAAACTAGTATGTTTGAATCTACTCCAAGAACATCTTTGGCACAATAAACAGATATACTATTTTCTCTAGGTTGTTATGAGTAGAGTAAAAACAAATTAATAAACTTTAGGCATATATTGAAACTAAAGGAGAGATCTTGACTATGGTGAATTACGTGAATATTAAAATCACTCTATATTGTTATTTCAAAGGGGAAAAAAAGGGAGAAATATATTCTAATCGAAATTAAGATTACCAAAGAGTTTAAGATTGGTAATGGAGTTACGAGATAACTATGCAACACACGAAAGTTTAAACCTCAGTTGGAAAGGAAATATAGTCAAAATAAAAAAATTCTGAAGACTCTAAAGTAGTAGTCCGAGAACATGTATATACATACAACACCTACGACTTTAAAAGAAAAATTGACGCTAACCACACAAATAAAAAAGTAAATAAATAAATAAGTAAATAAATAAGTAAATAAATAAATAAAAAAATAAATAAATAACCAGTGAAATTTATGCTGCAAACATCCCAGTTTTGGAAGTACATGAGGCAACTAGTTAGTCTAGGATAGGTAAAATTTATATATATATATATATATATATATATATATATATATATATATATATATATATATATATATATATATAATATATATATATATATATATATATATATATATATAGTGCTTAGCTTTGGTCGAGTGCGGATGTGTCTGTGTGCTCTCTCGTAGTGGGTTTTTAACTTTGTTATTTGTTAATTTATTTACTTTTTTTTTTTCTTGTTTGTGTTAATTAAGTGAAAATGTGTATGTGTTTTTTTTTTTTTCTACATCTTATTAATCATTGTCTTGGATTAATTTAAATTACTGGATATTTACTACCTGGATGACTAAATGTTTACTACCTGGATGTTCGGCACTTTTAAAGATAAGTTCAAGTTTTAACTTTTTAATTTTCATTTAATGTAGGTTTTATTATTGGGAAGTTTTATTTCTGTGAACAAAAATTATTTAAATTTAATATAATTTGAGTTTTAAACTTAAATCTGTTTAAGACTTTTTTTGGGTTTAATTTTTCGATCTTTAATTCATTTTTCCGTTTTTAAATTTGGGTTTTAAATGTAAACATTATTTAAGTTTTATCTTGTTTTCCTGTTTGTGTTTGTTAGAATATTTGTTTGCTTGATTGTTTGTTTGTCTGCCTGTTTGCCGGTTTCTTTGGCTGTTCTCTTGTTTGTTTGTCTGTTTGTCTGATATAATTGTGATTGTGTGTGTTGAATGGCAGGTGTACGCAGGCGTGGGTTCTCTATACACTTTACCAACATCCGTGGCTTATTTTCTAATTTGGCTTCTGTGGAATACCACCTTTCTAATTCTCATCCAAATCTTCTGCTCTTGTCTGAGCCCCAGATATCTAAGAATTCCTCCTCAAACTTTTTTAATATATCCAACTATAACTTATTTCATAATTTCCGTTCTAAGGGTGGAGTTTGTGCCTACGTAAACACCAACACTCCGGTAACACGTCTTGTGAATCTTGAATCTCCTAACTTCGATGTTCTGTGGCTTAAAATCTTCCTTCCTACCACTACGATAATCTTGTGTTTCTGCTATTGTTCTCCTAATAGAACAGATTTTTCCTCCTTTTTTGAATATCTAACTACTTCTCACGAGACTGTTACATCTTCACATCCAAATACTGAGGTCCTCTATTTAGGGGATTTCAATGTACACAACACTGAATGGTTGGGTTCCTCTCATACTGATGCAGGAGGGGAGGAGGCCGAATCATTCAGCATTCTCAACGATCTGGAGCAACTGATTAAAGAACCAACACACATTCCGGATCGTCCCAACCAATTCTTAAACACTCTTGACTTATGTTTCACTACTAGTCCTTCTCTCTATAAATACGCTGTCTTCGCACCTATCGGTAATTCTGACCACAATCTAATTACTCTTAATTTTCAAGCTTTCTCTCCAACTGCTCCACCCTGCCCTAAGCGTATCTTCTGGCACTTTGATCGGGCTGACTGGGAGGCTTTGCGTTGCTTCTATGCTAACTATCCTTGGATGGACTGCTTTGTCTCTGAAGACGCGTCAGTCTCCTGCTGATAAGGTGGGGGCTGTAATCGTTGATGGGATGAGCAGGTTCATTCCTTCTTCAACTAAATCTTTTTCTCCGCAAAATCCATGGTTCGATCGCGCCTGCTCTCTTGCCATTCAGGCTAGAGACATCGCGTATCGAGAGTGGAAAAAACTCTCCTTCTCCTATCACTCTTGCTAATTTTCATTCTGCTCGGAATCGTTGCAGGGATATTCTTCGACGAGCAAAGCAGGCTTTCACTAAAAGAAGGTGTGCTGAGCTCCTAAATTCTCCTACTGATAAATCTTTCTGGCCTCTTGCCAAAAACATCTCTAACAACTTCTGTAAATCTTCCTTTCCTCCTCTTATTCGCTCTGATGGCTCTGTTGCTAACACTCCAACTGAAAAGGCTAATCTCTTCGGCCTCCTATTCTCCTCTAATTCAACCCTGGATGACTCCGGCAACCCTCCTCCTACTTCTTCTCCTGTCAGAGGTCCCATGACTTTACCTGTGATTACATTTGATCAGGTGCATGGGCTTCTGAAATCTATGAACGTAAGGAAGGCAAGCGGCCCGGATGGCATTCCTCCCCGAGTTTTAAGGGAGTGTGCTTCTGAGCTGGCTCCTCCCCTCGTTCAACTCTACTCTCTATGCCTCAATACTAATACTTTCCCTCAGTGTTGGAAGCACGCATTGGTCCAGCCTATTCCGAAAAAGGGTAGCCGCTCTGATCCTTCTAACTATCGCCTATAGCTCTCACTTGTATTCTGTCTAAGATCTTTGAAACCCTTCTCAACTCTCATTTCTTGGATCATTTGGAATCTCATTCCCTTCTTTCTGATCATCAGTATGGCTTTCGACGTTCGAGGTCTACTGGTGATATACTTTCCTATCTCACAGATTTATGGTCTTCTGCCCTTAGGGATCATGGGGAGACTTGTGTGGTGGCGCTTGACATATCTAAGGCATTTGACCGGGTATGGCATGCGTCACTGCTTTCCAAGCTCCCCTCCTTTGGGTTTCCTCCTTCTCTTTGCTTACTTATGTCTAACTTTCTTTCTAATCGCTCCATTTCAGCTGTTGTTGATGGAGCGACTTCTTCTTCCTTTCCTATCAATAGTGGTGTTCCTCAGGGTTCTGTCTTATCTCCTACTCTATTCTTACTTTTCATTAATGATCTTCTTAGCTGTTCATCTAACCCTGTCCATTCTTATGCCGATGACTCAACCCTCCATTCTTCTACTCATTTCAAATCTGCTCCTTCCTTTGCATCTAGAGTTGCCTCTCGTCTTCATCTTTCCGATTCCATTCTTGCAGATCTGGATAGAATTTCCCAGTGGGGTCGTCTCAACCTTGTGAAATTCAACTCTTTAAAAACTCAACTTCTAGAAATCTCCCTCTCAAAGACCCTCCTAACTTTTCTATTTCTTTCGACGGTTCTCCCGTCTCTCCTGTTGACAATATAAACATTCTTGGCCTAAACATAAACAAAAAAATGTCTTGGAAACCTCACATCACAATGGTTGCTAGGGCTGCCTCAAAGAAGCTGGGAGTTCTGTTTAGACTGCGAGAATTTTTTTCTTCCTCGCAGTTACTCCAATTATACAAGGGTCTCATCCGCCCTTGTATGGAGTACTGCTCTCATATCTGGGGTGGCTCAGGCTTCACCCGTCTTTGGATAGGGTTGAGTCAAAGGCTAAAAGACTAATAAACTGTCCCGCTCTTTCTAATTCTCTTGACTCTTTATCTTACGTGATGTTGGTGCCTTATCTCTTTTCTATAGGTACTACAGCGGCAAATGCTCGAGGGAACTATCCACCCGTGTACCTCCACCTTTACGGCGTCCTCGTAGCACAAGGGGTGCAGTGTCCGCGCATCAATTTTGCGTGGACATATGCAACTCCAGGCTTGTTCGCTGTGGTGCCTCCTTCTTTCCAGCCACCTCTGTTTTGTGGAATTCTCTTCCATCTTCTGTGTTTCCTGCTGAATTTAATCTAAATTCCTTTAAGACCCACGTCTGTGCTCACCTGCGAAATTTGCGTTAGGTGTGGGTTGTGGGTTGTTTTTATCTCTTCTATTGTTTTAGCACCCCCTCCTTGAATAGGGCTTTGCCCGTGAGTGGTGGTGATGTGTATATATAATATATATATTATATATAATATATATATATATATATATATATATATATATATATATATATATATATATATATATATATATATATATATATATATATATTATATATATATATATATATATATATATATATATATATATATATATATATATATATATATATATATATATATATATATATATATATATATGCATACTTTGAATTTTCAATTTGGTCGAACTTTCCTTCCATTCTCTGGTTGAGATGTTTGGTACTCTAGAGAGATTTATATATATATATATATATATATTATATATATTTATATATATATATATATATATATATATATATATATATATATATATATATATATATATATATATATATATATATATTATATATATTATATATATAATATATATAACCTTTTGAGAATTAAGCCATTAAATTAATTCACTTGTTCAATTGTGATGTAAAACTCTATCGAAAACTTTCGATATTGGTCTTTGGTACATCATCTAACTCATAAAATTGTTTTCCAAAAAATATCACTATTTTCAAACACAAAATATAACAGTTTAAATTGAAAGTTATAAAAGAAACGATTTTTTTGTTTTAAATTCAAAAAACGCTAAATAATTTGATTTTAATCTTAGTCTTAATCTTAATCTTACTCTTAATTTTAATCTTAATCTTAATCTCAGTTTTTTTTTTTTTTTTTTTTTTTTTTTTTTTAAATTGAGGCCTGAATTTTAACATGACCTCATCATTATAATGCTCAGTGATTATAAATAGATTTTAACATGACCTTTTGAAAGTAGACATCTTGGAAAGAAATTTGAATGAAAATTCGCTGTAATTGAGGATGTGAAGAATGGAGTTTATGAGGTTTGGAAGGGTAAGAATGGGGAATATAAGAAAGTATTCGAGTTAAGAGTATTTGAAACAAAAGTAGGATGGAATTCAGTTTTATAATAAATTGGGAGAGAGAGAGAGAGAGAGAGAGAGAGAGAGAGGGAGAGAGAGAGAGAGAGAGAGAGAGAGAGAGAGAGAGAGAGAGAGAGAGAGAGAGAGAGAGAGAGAGAGAGGAGAGAGAGAGAGAAGAGAGAGAGAGAGAGAGAGAGAGAGAGAGAGAGAGAGAGAGAGAGAGAGAGAGAGAGAGAGAGAGAGAGAGAGAGAGAGAGAGAGAGAGAGAAATATTAAAAGAAAATTATTATTATTTTTATCATTATTATTATTATTATTATTATTATTTATTATTATTATTATTATTATTTCTTATTATTATTATTATTATTATTATTATTATTATTATTATTATTATTATTATTATTATTATTATTAATTTTCAATTCTTCTTTTTTTATTATTATTATTATTATTTATTATTATTATTATTATTATTATTATTATTATTATTATCATAAAAATTATCTTACTTATTTTTTTATCACATCTTTAGTCATAAATGGAACTTCAAATTAAAACTTGTAACTAAAGTAATTGCACAAAACCAAAAAGTGATAACAACCAATTTAAGTAGAATAAAATCCCTTACACAACACGAGAGAAACTTAAATACTTTTCTAACTAAATCTAGGAAGGTCACTTCATTCTTGAGCATCAATGAGTGGAATACCTTCTCTTTAAATTTCGGGAATCAATAAACTTATGGTCTTTTCGATAAACAATATTATTATAATTATTATTTTTATTATTATTTTTATTATTATTATTATATATTATTATTATTATTATTATTATTATTATTATTATTATTATTATTATTATTATTATATTATTATTATTATTTATTATTATTATTATTATTATTATTTTTTCAATAATAATAATATTATTATAATTATTATAATTATTACTTTTATTTTTATTACAATAATAATAATATCAATTTTTTTAATAAAAATATATAATAATTATTATTATTATTATTATTATTATTATTATTATTATTATTATTATTATTATTATTATTATTATTATTATTATTATTATTATTAATAATAACAATAATTTATAATTATTTAATTTATTTTTATTTTTATTAATTATTTATAATAATTTTTTTTTTTTTATTATTTATATTTATTATTATTATTTTATTATTATTATTATTATTATTATTATTATTATTATTATTATTATTATTATTATTATTATTATTATTATTATTATCTGTCGCTAAAATATATTTTAACACTAAGTTCGCATCTACCTTTGTTAATATTATTTTGATTATTGTTTTGAATGTATTATAACCTTACCACTACTATTAGTTCCAATAATAATAATAATAACTAATATTATTATTGTTATTATTTTTTATATTATTATTATTGATATCATAAATTTTATTATTATTATTATTATTATTGTTAATTTTTTATTTTTCTATTTTTTATACTCAGCAACATATCCCGCATGATGCAGGGGGGTGTCGGCTGCAGAAAGTATTCCTATTATTCCTATTATTATTATTATTTATTATTATTATTATTATTATTATTATTATTATTATTATTATTATTATTATTATTATCTGTCGCTAAAATATATTTTAACACTAAGTTCGCATCTACCTTTGTTAATATTATTTTGATTATTGTTTTGAATGTATTATAACCTTACCACTACTATTAGTTCCAATAATAATAATAATAACTAATATTATTATTGTTATTATTTTTTATATTATTATTATTGATATCATAAATTTTATTATTATTATTATTATTATTGTTAATTTTTATTTTTCTATTTTTTATACTCAGCAACATATCCCGCATGATGCAGGGGGGTGTCGGCTGCAGAAAGTATTCCTATTATTATTCCTATTATTATTATTATTATTATTATTATTATTATTATTATTATTATTATTATTATTATTATTATTATTATTATTATTATTATTATTATAATTACTATTATTTTTTATAATTATTATTACAGAAATCATCTATTTTGATTTTATTATTGGCTTTATTTTTCTTATTGTAAACTATTATCATTACTATTACTATATTACTGGTATTATTATTATTATTATTATTATTATTATTATTATTATTATTATTATTATTATTATTGTTATTATTATTATTATTATTATTATTTATTATTATTATTATTATTATTATTATTATTATTATTATTATTATTATTATTATTATTGTTATTATTATTGACTTTTAACGATATTATTCTGCCTATTTTATTTCCGATAACGTAAATAAAAATATTTATGGGTGCAGCAAATTAATAAGAAGAAAAATAATACTAATAATAATTAAATTGACATTATTATTATTATTACTATTATTATTATGATTATTATTATTTTTGTTATTATTATTATTATTATTATTTTTATTATTATTATCAATTTTAATTTTGAATTTTTATAAATCAATATCATTTGCAAATAGTATACTTTTTTTTACTATTAAAGTTCTCTCAAAATAAAAAAAATAAAAATATTTTTCTGGATTGAAAAAAAACACGTCTTTCCCACTCTCCTTCTGCCGTGACCTTTTTAACGAAGTATCTTGTTTCACGTTCATTTAATTTTTTTTTATTTATTTATTTATTTTAAAAAAATTCACATCCTATTTAATTAAAAAAGTTCACATCTCACTGGCATTGTCCTATTCTAGGAGAGGAACTATTCTAGGTAATATATATCTAGGATCCGCAAGTGGTATCGAACCGGTGCCCTCTAGCACGTGAGTAAATCACTCTACCCCATGAGCTACGGTAGACATAGTAGCATTTTTTAATTTAATACAATTTTTAAAATAGTATTTTTAACAGATTTTTTCTCTGTTTATTTGATTTTCGTACTTCGTAATTATTTATTAATATTTCATTAATTATATATTATAATTATTCGCGATATGTAAAATGTCCCTATGTTCAGTAGTTTCTGATTAATTATTATTATTATTATTATTATTATTATTATTATTATTATTATTATTATTATTATTATTATTATTATTATTATTATTATTATTATTATTATTATTATTATTATTATTATTAATTATTATTATTATTATTATTATTATTATTATTATTATTATTATTATTATTATTATTATTATTATTTTTATTTATTATTATTATTATTATTATTATTATTATTATTGATTTTTATTATTATTATTTTATTATTATTATTATAATTATTATTTATTATTATTATTATTATTATATTATATTATTATTATTATTATTATTATTATTATTATTATTATTATTATTTTTTATTAAATAAATTAATTTTTTTTTTTTTTTTAATTTTATTTTAATTATTCTTTATTTTATTATTATTATTATTATTATTATTTTCATTATTATTATTATTATTATTATTATTATTATTATTATTATTATTATTATTATTTAAAATTTCCTAACTAAAAAAATTCAATCAATTTTTTTATCAAATTAATTATAATAAGTATTTTTCATTATCTACCATGTATTAATTTATACAGAATCACACATGAAATAATCTCTCGCTTTTGAACATATGGAATGTCTTTGTTTTTTCACTCTCCATTTAAGGTTGTAACAAGTTTTACTTTGATATTTCAACCCATTTATCAAGTGGACTTTACTTCCGTCCTTAATAGAAGTAGAAGGTAATATAAATATAGTGTGTGTGCATAACATAGTTGTTAATATTTAACTATTTACCCATTATTATTATTATTATCATTACTGTGTTTATTATTATTGTTACTATAATTATTAATTTCTTTGTAACCTTCAACTCTTTTTGGGTAAATCACTAATATCAGAGTCAGTATTTACCACAGTCCTTTAGCCATCAGTGTTGGAAGCAATTCTTAGTCAGAATTAAATTATAATTATGTTTGTTTTTTGCCTACCAGGCATCTTGTTACCTTGAGGAGAGTCTTTTCTTCCTTTTGTATGTGAGAAAGAATGTCACGGATCCCGTAGATGAACAATGCTTTTAGTAGTGTGAGAGTATTGAGTCTTGCGTTTCAACATCTTACATTAATAAACAGTAATAATATACAGTAAAGTTAATTAAAGAGATAATTTTTATTGTCAGTTCAAGGAAATGAGTAGTTAGCTACTTCTCACAATGCTGTATACCGATGTGTACCCATT
>SEYY01002857.1:0-2500 GCA_009176605.1 Armadillidium nasatum | reverse complement strand
ACCTCTTCTGATTTCTGCTTTATGTTGTTCGAGACGAAAATGCAGGGTTTTTATGGTTTCCCCAAAATAAGAGTTTTGGCAAGTGAAACAGGGGACCTTATACACCCCGCCACTTCTTTCTGTATGGGTGGTGTTGTTGAAAATTAACATGTTGCATATCTTGTCTGGAAAACTAAAAACAATATGTAAGTTGTAAAGAGAAGCTATGAAATAACGAAGAGAGAGGAGAGGTTCAGCATAAGGAATTACAACTGCATTTTGCGGATGGGTATAAGGAGTCATGTTTGGGCCTCTATAGAAACGAGACTTGGCTCTATGGTATTGCTTGGAGATAAAAAACTGGGAATAACCTAGAGACAAAAACTGATGAAAAATTAAGGAAATCTCAGCATCTAAAAATATGGGATCGACAAGGTTAAATGTGCGTAAAAAGGAGTTGAATATTATATTTTGTTTAATGTATATAGGGTGGTTGGAAAAAGCATGTAATAGTTGGTTACAAGCTGTAGGCTTGCGAAAGATTTTAAAGGACAGTTGATCATCTTTTCTTATTATAAACAGATCCAAAAACGGTATGCCCTCACAATTCTGGACTTCAGATGTAAATTTAATAGAGTTTACCAAATTGTTCATCTGTGTAAGGAAACATTGTATGGGGAAGTCATGCGGAACTACCACCAAAATATCATCCACATAACGATACCAAGAATCAATCAAAGGATACAAAGGCAAGGTGTTCACCAATTTAGTTTCAAAAAATTCCATAAAAAGATTAGCAATCACCGGGCTGAGGCTGTTGCCCATACCGGTACCAAAGATTCTGTCTATAAAACCCATTATTAAAAGTAAAAACATTTTGTTTCATACAAATATCTATTAATTTAACAAATTTATCAATTGTAATTGGTAAGACTATATCATTTAATTTTCCAGTCAAAAAGTTGAGAAACTGTGGTATGGGCACATTAGTGAAAAGACTGGTAACATCAAAACTTACCAGTATATGATTGGGGGGAATTCTATTACCAATCATCTCTTTAAAATGAGGGGTATTTTTAACATGTGAGGGTGAAATTGTACCTAATAGCGGTGACAAAAAGCCCGTTAGCCATTTATTGAGTTTTACAAAATTGTCATTTTTACATGCAATGATAGGTCTGAGAGGGACACCCGGTTTATGTAGTTTTGGGATACCGTAGAAATAAGGAATAGTGGGGTTGGGGATGCTAAGTTGTTTAAATATTTGAGTAGGAAGAAGGTTCTTAACGTGATTTTTAAAAATATATGTCTGCGAATTAATAGGATTACCGTTGAGAGACTCATATATATTTCCATCTCCGAGCATGACCTCCACCTTACTAATATAGTCTCGAAAATTCATTACAACTATTCCCGCACCTTTATCCGCACGCCGTATTATGATATCTTTATTACTTTTTAAACTTTTAAGGGCAAGATGTAATCTTTTGGGAAGAAACGAATGGTTATTTTGCAGTTTTTTTGTGAGCAACGGGATTAAGGATTTATTATTTCCAAATGACGAAATGATGTGCAATTTGCTTTTTACAGACGTATCTGTAGAAAAACCAAGACCCAAGCCAAGAACGACGGTCTCATCGGAATTGAGTCTATAATCAGATAGATTAGTAATAAGTTTCGGATTTGAGTACGTTGACCAAGGAGAATCCGTGCACAGTTTTGATAGTTTATCGGAAAGATGTATTTTATATTCTTTTAAATTGTGGGTCAATTGTCTGTTAATAAAATTAATACCGCTTTTAAATACATGGGTAGGTAGTATATTTCGAAGGGTTAGATATTGCACTTGACAAATTGTAAATAAATAATTAATTTTCCTGGTTAATCGTAGCAATTCGATTTTGCAAAATTAATTGGAAAATTTTTGGAAAAGGTTCCTGTTTAAAATTATTGTATACAGTAGGGATCATTGTTTTAGGAATAACCTTTTCCTTTAAGGCAAAGTTGTAAAAATCTTTTTGCCTCTTTCCGACGTAATACCGCGTCTTTTTTAACTTCATATAATCGGAAATGTGAAACAGAGTTAGGAAAAAGATCGAAAGATAGAACGTAAATAATAATAATGATAAATCATGGTTTAAATTATATATAACTTTTTAAGGAAAACTAACACTTAATCACTCGTTTTCCGTAATGTATTAATTAATTTTTTAAAAACCACTTCTATGATAAAACAATAAAAATTAAAAGATTAAAAAGAGACATAACAAGAAAATTAAAAAAGAAATAACAAGATGGAGAATTAAAACACGCGTAAACGTTTCAGAGCTCAACTCGGCCCCCTGATCACTACGCTAGCAAACAGAAAATGAACGAAAAACACACAGTTCCACGCTCCGATGAAGAAAAAAAAAAAAAAAAAAAAAAAAAAAAAAAAAAAAAAAAAAAAAAAAAAAAAAAAAAAAAAAAAAAAAAAAAAAAAAAAACAAAAAAAAAAAAAAAAAAAAAAAAAAAAAAAAAA
>SEYY01002856.1:17500-29409 GCA_009176605.1 Armadillidium nasatum | reverse complement strand
TAATAATAATAATAATTAATAATAATAATAATAATAATAATATAGATATCTAGCTCTTGGAAGCAAAGTTTAAGTGTGGTTTTATTGCGTGTATAAAAAGTAATTTTTTTAAAGTTATGTTACATTACATAATTTGATTAGACTAAGTTACGTTACGTTAGATTAAGCTTGGTGTAGGTTAGGTTAGGTTAGGTTAGGTTAGGTTAGGTTAGGTTAGGTTAGGTTAGGTTAGGTTAGGTTAGGTTAGGTTAGGTTAGGCTAGGTTAGGTTAGGTAGGTTAGGTTAGGTTAGGTTGAGTTGAGTTAGGTTAGGTTAGGTTAGGTTAGGTTAGGTTAGAGTAACTTAGGTTATGTTAGGTTTTAATAATAATAATAATAATAATAATAATAATAATAATAATAATAATAATAATAATAATAATAATAATAATAATAATAATAATAATAATAATAATTAATAATAAAAAATAATAATAATAATAATAATAATAATAATAATAATAATAATAATAATAACAATAATAATAATATTTATTTAAAAGCATATAAAATGCAACAATTTAACTTTAAGAAATATTTATTTATTTATAAAAAGGATGTATTTTTTTTAAACGCTCAAAATAATTGTTTTATTTACATTTGTAACTTTTTTGGACCACAATAATCTTAATGGATAAATTTTATATGATTATTTCCAATTTTTAGTTTTAAGTTGAAGCCAAAATTGTTGTTCGATTCCTATCATTTGTCATAAAAAGTAAAATGTTGGGATGAAAGGAACAAGCTCCCATATGCGTATCCCTTTGGGATACGCACATGAGCTTGTTATTATTATTATTATTATTATTATTATTATTATTATTATTATTATTATAAAAAAAAAAAAAAAAAAAAAAAAAAAAAAAAAAAAAAAAAAAAAAAAAAAAAAAAAAAAAAATTTCTTAAAATTTCTTTAAAAATGTTTCTTGCATTATAAGGAACAGAACCGACAAGTCGGCATTTCCTTTGCAACCACATTGTACTCATAGAAACGTTCGAGTGGCAGACAATTCTCTCTTCCGTTATACTAAAGGGATGCGTTTGCAAAATTTTGCTTGGAATAAAAAATCAAAATTGTATGACTCTTTTTTTTACATTAAATAACGCTTCATTGGAGTGTTATTATAATAAGATGCAATTTATTAAATATATAATCTTATTAAAAAATTAAGAAATAGAAAGTAATAAATAGCGGTTTCACACTAGCTAGTTTCATATAGTGATTATTGCTCAAACCTTGAACCACATCACGAACCGCTCCTGATACATATGTACTATATATATATATATATATATATATATATATATATATATATATATAATATATATATATATATATATATATATATATATATATATATATATATATATATTATATATATATAGTTCACCACCATTCAGTGGCAGAACCCTTTCAAGGAGGGATCACATGCAAAAAAGAAAAGAGAAATAAAACCACCCACACCCGAACCTAACAACCTTCTCTTACATCAGCACAGAGGGAAGCCTTGAAGAAAGGAAAATTAAGTACAGGAGTAAATATAGATGATAGTAGAGAGTTCCAACAGAGCAGAGGTGGATGCAAAGAAGGAGGCACCTCAACGGGCAAGCCTGGGGTTTCCAAAATCCACACAAAATTCGTGCGAAAGAAGGGTACCTCTTGTACAACGAGAGAGACGAAATGTTAGTGGAATGCGATAGGCCAATTCCCTCGAGCACCTGCCATTGTAGTACTTATAAAAAAGATGTAGTGCCCCAATGTCACCTCGCAGAGATAGAGGATTAAGAGAGTTTTAAAGTAATGGTCAGTTTATTAATCTTTTAATCTTGGAGTCAACTCTATCCAGGAGAGTGGAGGAACTGGAGCCCACATCCAAATTTGAGAACAGTACTCCATACAAGGGCGAATAAGATCCTTATATATTCGGAGTAACTGATCAGAAGGAAAAAATTCTCGCAACCTGAACAGAATTCTCAGCTTCTTAGAGGCAGCCTTAGCAACCATTCATGGGGTTTCAAAGACAATTTATTGTTTATGTTTAGACTGATAATACTAAATTTTATTCACAAGTTAGACGGGAGAGCCATCGAAGAAGATAGGAAAGTTGGGAGGTGTTTTTTGAGTGGGAGATGTGAAGAAGTTGAATTTTTAAAGATTTAAATTTCATAAGGTTATTATGACCCCACCGGGATCTCTCATCCAGATCAACAAGAATAGATTCGAAAAGTTGAAGACGAGAATAAACTCTAGAAGCAAAAGAGGGAGCAAATTTGAAATGAGTAGGAGAATTGAGAGTTGAGTCATCAGCATAAGTGTAAACAGAATAAGAAGTGCAGGTGAGAAGATCTTTAATGAAAAGTAAGAATAAAATTGGAGATAAAACCAAACCCTGAGGAAACCACAATAAACAGGAAAGGAGGAAGAGGTCACTTCATCTACAAGTTCCGAAATGGAGCAATCTGAGATAAAACTAGACAAAAGTAAGCAAAGAGAAGGTGGAAAGACAAAGAAAGGGAGCTTGGAGAACAGCTATGTATGCCATACCCGGTCAAAAGACTTGGATATCTCAAGCGCAACCACACAAGACTCCTCGAAGTCCCTAAGAGCAGAAGATCATAAATCAGAGAGATGGCAAAATAAGTCACCAGTTGACCTCGAAAGTCGAAAGCAACACTGATAATCTGACAGAAAACAATGAGACCTCAAATGATCCAGGAAATGAGAGTTGAGGAGAGTTTCAAAAATTTTAGAAAAAACAAATGTCAGAGCTATACGTTAATAGGTGGAAGAGTCAGAGTGTCTACCTTTTTTAAAAAAATGGCTGAACATATGCACGCTTACAGCATTGAGGAAAAGTATTAGTATTAACTCATAGAGAGTAGAGCTGAACGAGGGCAGGCGCCAACTCGGAAACACAGTCCCTAGGAAGGGGAATGTCATCCAAACCATTGACCTTCCTAACATTCATTGATTTGAGGATCCCATGCACGCAATCATGAGGAATCACAGGGAGACATGCTAAGCCTGAAAGGAGAAGGAGTAGGAGGATGGATGCCAGAATTGAGCAGGGTGGAATTAAATGTAAAAAGGAGGCCGAAGAGATTAGTCTTTTCAGAAGGAGAATTAGCTACAAAACCATCAGAACAAATAAGAGAAGGAAAGGCAGATCTACAGAAAGTTATTAGATATATTTTTGGCAAGTGTCCAGAAGTTTTTATCAGTTGGAGAACCATGAAGATCAGCGCATTTCTTGTTAGTGAAAGTACGCTTAGTCCGTCGAAGAACATCCCAGCAATGACTCTGAGATGAATGAAAATTAGCAACAGTGATGGGAGAAGGAAAGTTTATTTATTTATATATATATATATATATATATATATATATATATATATATATATATATATATATATATATATAATATATATATATATATATATATATATATATATATATATATTATATATATAGTATATACGGTGAGATCGACTGCAGTTAGGCTTAACGAAAAAAAAAAACCCGAACGGACTTTTCTGCATTTGCGTGCAATCCTGCATTCTCAGGAACCTTCCTGACATTTTATTTGTCGGTTCACGGACCCACGCGGACCCACCGACGGACCCTGGACCCCGGACCCCAGATTCAAGCCAACTTCACCCTGATTGAACCGCAAAGAAAATGACCAGGAAAGAAAGTGAGGTGAACGCAGCGAATTTGCAAACTCAGGCAACTTCCTGATACCATTTTGGGGGGTTCACGGGGCCCTCCCGCGCTAGGGCCCCTTCCCAGACTTGAGGCTAATTTCAATGGGTTAAACCCCCAAAAATGGTGTCAGGAAAGAGTGCGAGGTTAATCTGAGCGGAGTGATTTGCAATGAAAATCAAAATCCCGTTCGGTTTTTTTTTTTTTTTTTTTTTTTTTCGTTAAGCCTAACTGCAGTCGATCTCACCGTATATATATATATATATTGTATATATATATATATATATATTATATATAATATATATATATATATATATATATATATATATATATATATATATATATATATATATATATATATATATATATATATATATATATATATATATATATATATATATATATATATATATATATATATATATATATATATATATATATATATATATATATATATATATATATATATATATATATATATATATATATATATATATATATATATATATATATATATATATATATATATATATATATTATATATATATATATATATATATATATATATATATATATATATATATATATATATATATATATATATATATATATATATATATATATATATATATATATATATATATATATATATATATATATATATATATGCGTTCTTCAAACTCTAGACATTAATGGTATTTATATTTAAATCAGGAATCTAGCACCATTTATAACTCTGGAAACCCATTTTTTCAGCTGACAAAGTAAATAATTTTTCTATTCAATCTTCTTTTCAGTCTTTTTAGTATTTCACAAATAATGTACAATCTATCTTTGCTTCTTCACCTTTCCACTTCTTGTTTCTTCCATCGGGTCTTCGGTTAATGAGATATTCGAAAATAACAGAAGGAGAAAACAATATCATTACTTATGAGAATCGATTCTCAGCCTCAATCGAAACCTTGAGAGTGTTCTTGATTACCTATAAACTTGGTCAAAAAAATAGAACTCTTAGTGTAAGGACATAAAAACATTTTATGCTCTCTTATAAGTTTTGCTTATACTAAAATGCAAAAAAAAAAAAAGTTCAATAAACGCTAATTTCGTACTTTTTAAAAAAATTTCGAATAAATATTAAAAAAGATGAGCTAGTTTTTCATAAAATAATTCTTGTCAGTATTTTAAATTTATGAGGCATAATATTTTGCCTATTATACCCAGGGAGTGAGGTCATTAACTTTATGTTCTGGCGTTGTAGGGAAATTTCGGAAATAAAAGGTCGAGAAACGTTTATGATGACTTTAAAAGTGCTGAGAAGAATCTCCCTTTCGAGCCCAGTCTGCATCAAAAGAGAAAATGAAGAAAATTGGAAATATATTCTATAAACCAAGTTTGAAGGTCCAAACCTTGAAAATCACAGGAGCAAATGTAATGAAGTTTATATTTTGAAGTGGGAAGTTAGGAAAAAATTTTGAGTGAAAAAATTAGGCTCAGCAGAATGTAAGACTACTCCGGAGTAATTAGTAAAAAGAAATTGAGAGAAGGAGGAAGGAAAAAACTTCATAAGAGATAGATAGTATTGACTAAGTGCCAGAATTAGACGGAAAAAGAATAAAACAAGAATAATGGATGCATCTAAGAGTTGATTTTTCAGGATTTGCATTGTAAAACGTTACCGTAAAAATTATGGAACAATAGCTCTGAGAGACATCCCGAAATAATAATAATAATGATAATAATAATAATAATAATAATAATAATAATAATAATAATAATAATAATAATAATAATAATAATAATAATAATAATAAAATAATAATATAATAATAATAATAATAATAATATAATAATAATAATAATAATAATAATAATAATAATAATAATAATAATAATGATAATGATAATAATAATAAAAAAAAAAAAAAAATAATAATAATAATAATAATAATAATAATAATAATAATAATAATAATAATAATAATAATAATAATAATGATAATAATAATTCCTGGATGTATTTGATGTTCTTCCATTTGACAAGAGAAACAAATTAAAAATTAAACCCCTCAAAGCAAATTTGGAAAATTAAAAGCAATTTAAACTGAATAAAGTAAAACCCTCTTCAACTTCAAATTGGATATTCGCAATTTGGATATGGTGTGTTTTGGTTCTTGTATTTACAACAATAACCTTAATTTAAACCAGAGGTTTGATTCCCTTTGCGAAATACTCTCTATTGAAGACTTAATTAAGGATCATATTCACGTACTTTCATCTTGAAAAGCATTTATAAGATATAGATTTTCTCTCATGTTTGAAGACTGCTTTTATGTTGTTCAGTAAAAATCAGTTCAAATGTGAATGAATTGATATATATATATATATATATATATATATATATATATATATATATATATATATATATATATATATATATATATATAATATATATATATATATATATATATATATATATATATATATATATATAAACTTTAATAGATATAATGGTACACCTAAGTATCTCGCAACCTTTACGATTACACAAGTAAATTCATCGAAATGAGACTAGAGTAAAAATTTTACAGCAGAAAGTTACGTAACTTGCAGATTTATATATATAAAGGGAAAAAAATTTCGATTCTTCCAACATCTTATTTAAAGATTAAAGCCATTTTGAACTAACTTTTTTAGAGCATGACTATAATTTTAGGAAGTTCTGGGTTACTAGGCACTGCCTGCTACTCCAGTAGCAAAACCCGGAGCTGCTATATATATATATATATATATATATATATATATATATATATATATATATATATATATATATTATATATATATATATATATATATATATATATATATATATATATATATATATATATATATATATATATATATATATATATATATATATATATATATATATATATATATATATATATATATATATATATATATATATATATATATATATATATATATATATATATATATATATATATATATATATATATATATATATATATATATATATATATATATATATATATATATATATATTTATATAGTAGCTTGCTCTTTATAAGGGTGTTGTTAGCCCCTGTATGGAGTACGCCTCACAAATACAGCTCTTCTCGGAAAGGTTTAGTGTTGAGCTTTTCACCTTATTAACGCTTTTGCTCTTACTAATTCTCCAATCTCTTTTTTTTTCCAGTCGAATTGTTCGTCACTCTCTCTATTGTATCGCTATTACAACGGACATTGCTCTTCTGAGTTCTCACGTCGCATACCTCCCCCATTAAGAAGGGCTCGTGCGACACGATTTTCTACACAGTCTCATCCCATCTCTGTCCAACTCTCCGTCCACAGACTTAACCGCATGTTCAATCTTACATGCACTCTGCTGGCAAAGTCTGAAACACAACTGTCTATTTTCCCAACTACCTTTGCTATCACGTGTGCTCGATCGACTGAGCCATATATATATATATATATATATTATATATATATATATATATATATATATATATATATATATATATATATATATATATATATATATATATATATATACAACTGTCTATTTTCCCATCTACCTTTGACTTGCACTTTTAAAAACAGTGTATCGGGTCAAGTCGGTCATTAGCGACCTCTCGATTGCTATCACGTGTGCTCGATCGACTGAGCTACGGAGCCATATAATATATATATATATATATATATATATATATATATATATATATATATATATATATATATATATATATATATATATATATATATATATATATATATATATATATATATATATATATACAACTGTCTATTTTCCCAACTACCTTTGACTTGCACTTTTAAAAACAGTGTATCGGGTCACGTCGGTCATTTAGCGACCAGATTTCCGACTGTTCCCAAATTCTGATCAATATTGGCAGGCCTTCGGCCTTTGCCCACCAGAAGATATATATATATATATATATATATATATATATATATATATATATATATATATATATATATATATATATATATATATATATATATATATATATATATATATATATATATATATATAATAATAATCACCTTCCCCCAGGTAGGACTAAGTCCTGTCAGTGGGATCTTTCGAGGAAGATCCCTGGGTTTCAAGGGCCCACGGCGGATACCGCTGGCTGGGCCAGGCCTATCGCGGATGCCGGAGATTATTCCCATCAGTGGCAAGAGCATTCCACTGATGTACTCGTTTAACGACTGAGTCATTCGGAGCTATGCGCAAGGAGAAATCGCTCACATTTCCCGCTCCGGCCAGGCCTCGAACCCTGGACCTCTCGATTGCTATCACGTGTGCTCGATCGACTGAGCTACGGAGCCGCATATATATATATATATATATATATATATATATATATATATATATATATATATATATATATATATATATATATATATATATATATATATATATATATATATATATATATATATATATATATATATATATATATATATATATATATATATATATATATATATATATATATATTAGAATCCAAAGGAGAGTGCTTGGAACCCCTACTGGGCAACACATAATTCTTCTAGAGTGCTAATGGGTTACAGGAATAACCAACCAAAGTAAATGAAACGCCAACATGGGCACAACAACTGTTGCGAAAAAATTAGCATTATAAGATAGAATATTTTTTTCACAATCGTTCAACTATGCCTTCCCTTTCGTGGATGTGGCGTAGATCGGCCTTGTGTACGTTGTCTAACGGCCACGTTGTTGTGAATGGTTTAAAACCCTGGCGTGCAGAAGATTTTTCTGTCATATATATATAATATATATATATATATATATATATATATATATATATATATATATATATATATATATATATATATATATATATATATATATATATATATATATATATATATATATATATTCCAACGTACGATTGCAGGATTGTTGAATTCCTCCAATCGACACCACCCTGCATCATGCGGGATATGGTGCATATATATATATATATATATATATATATATATATATATATATATATATATATATATATATATATATATATATATATATATATATATATATATAATATATATATATAATATATATATATATATATATATATATATATATATATATATATATATATATATATATATATATATATATATATATATATATATATATATATATATATATATATATATATATATATATATATATATATATATATATATATATATATATATATATATATATATATATATATATATATATATATATATATATATATATATATATATATATATATATATATATATATATATATATATATATATATATATATATATATATATATATATATATATATATATATATATATATATATATATATATATATATATATATATATATATATATATATATATATATATATATATATATATATATATATATATATATTTAATATATATATATATATATATATATAAGTATATTAATATATATATATAATATAATATATATATAATATATATTATATATATATATATATATATATATATATATATATATATATATATATATATATATATATATATATATATATATATATATATATATATACTGTCTTCTACACGGAATTGGTTCTCCTTTTACAAAAAATAAACACTATTACAGTCACACATCCCTTAAAATAAAAAAAAATTACAAAAAATTAATTATAGCATCAACATTGGTAGCTTTGGAGAATCCAAAATGGGCGTATTCCAAAGATAGTCCCTCATCCACTCATCCACCACTTCTCGCATCACCACTTAGGAGTTGGTGGCCTCGGGTAATGGGGTTGGTGCCACCAAGATTCAGCAGCCTGCTGTTCCGGATGCACGGATTGTTTTTTTTTTTCATTAATTTCTGAAACATTCGCGGTCTTCATTCCAATTTCCACTTTGTTGAACATCACCTCTCTTCTTCTAGACCTCACATCTTATTCTTGACCAAAACTAAGACGTTCGATCGTTCTGTTGGCAAACTCTTTTCTGTTTCCTCTTACTGTCTCTATCCTCAATTTTCAGCCAAAAGAGGATGTTGCGCATAAGTACGAAACGATGTTGTTTGTACTCGTGCCTCCAATTTGTAGTCTTCCGAATATTCCACCTTGTGACTAAAGATCTCCTGCCATTCTACTTTTAAATTCATTTGTTCTGTTTATTTTCTCTTAATTTTACTGACTATCCTAAATTTTTCGACTATCTAAACTCCAAAATAGAGCACATTCTCTCTTCTTCTCCTTTCTCTGAAATCATCATATTAGGGGATTTCAATGTTTTCAATGTTCACCACTGCCAATGGCTTTCTTCTAGTTCTCATGATACAGCTGATTAACATGCCTTCCATTTCGCTATCCAAAACGACCTTGAGCAGTTGGTGCAGCTCCCTACTCGTATCCCTGATCGTCTTGTAGATAAACCGAACATTATAGACCTTTTATAACTTCTAATACTTCTTCTTATACTGTTAATCTCCTCTATGTTCCTCAGGAAATCTTCTTATCTCTGTATCCTATCTCTTCAAGCCTTCCGTAGGAAAGACCCCCATCTATTGAAAGGAAATATTTGTGACATTTTGGTGCCGCAAGCTGGTTGGACTTGCGGTCGTACTTCTTTGATTATTGCTTCCGTGGGAGGGATCCTTCGGAGAGTGCTGAACGCACATACGAGGTGATTACCTCTGGCATGGAGGCTTACATTCCATTTTCTTTCCCTTCAACTAAACTTAACAAAACTCCGTTTAACTCTGCTTGTTCTCGCGCTATCCGCCGCAGAGATGCTGCCTTCAGGGATTACCATTGTCTTCAAACTTCAGAAACTCAATCAACTTATATTTCGTCCCGTAATCATGCTAAATCTTTCCTTCGTAGCACTAAAAACTATATATGTATATATATATATATATATATATATATATATATATATATATATATATATATATATATATATATATATATATATATATATATATATATATATATATATATATATATATATATGTAAAGTTGAGACAGCTTCTTTCCTAGAGAACCTTAATCTAATAAGAAAGGTTAATATCAAGGTTTTCCACATACTCATTTAATACTAAGTGAATATTTCATACCGTATTTCCGCCTTCAGTTTTTATAAGATGAAAAGCCCTACTCTTCTCTTTTCGAGAAGAGCTCTATGTGTGGAACCACCACAGATGAATGATGTGTTTCCCATACATGGGCGAACAATACTTATATAAAGAGCAAGCTTCTGGGGTGGTGTGAAGAAATTCTGAAGGCGCCTCAAAACACCTAACTCTTAGAAGTTTGTTTAGGAAGAGAAGTAATGTAATCTTTCCATGAAATAGATCACGAGAAGAAGAAATACCAAGAATCTTAAGGACAGATGAAGGTTTGAGTTGTGTGTTTTCGAAGAAGATATCATAGTTGTGAGGAAAATTGTGTTGAGCAGATAGATGTAGGAATTGAGTTTTGGGAGCGTTGAAAACAAAAATGCTTTCTCTGCCCTAATTTTACATGCGAGATAGATCTGGGGTCAGTTGGACCAAGGCTACATCCCTTGCCTCTATTAATTGCTGTTGGGAGGAGTGCCTTTCAAATTAAAAAGATTAATGAAAAGTGGAGTCATCGGCGTACGAGTGGATAGGAAATGAAGCCAGAGAGAGAAGGTTGTTAATGAAAAGCAGAAAAAGTGTTGGAGATAGGACAGATCCTTGAGGAACACCACTATTAATAGATTTATAGGAAGAACGATGGCCGTCTACAACAGCTGCTGTACAACGACAAGAGAGGAAATCAGAGGGAACGATAAATTCCGAAAGAGAGAAGTTTGGATATCAAAGCTTTGCGACAGACTCTATCGAATGCTTTCGAAATGTTCAGCGCCACAGCAATAGATACACAGAAATGACGAAGAGCGGAGGAACAAGAGTCAGAGAGAAGGGAAAAAAGATCACCAGCAGATCGTTCCTTACAAAAGCCATGCTGGTGATCAGAGATAAGATTAGAAAAACTGAGATGTTTCCAAATCTTTTTGTTAAGGAGAGATTTGAAAACTTTAGAAAGAACGGAGGTTAAAGAAATGGGATGGTAGTTAGAGGGTTG
>SEYY01002856.1:0-5000 GCA_009176605.1 Armadillidium nasatum | reverse complement strand
AACGAAGCGGAATTATAAAGGGTTTCAAATGCAAAAATACTCGGTGTGATATTTGACGACAATTTAACATTCAAAGAACATATAAATCAACTAGTAAATAAATTAGCGAAATATATGTTTATATTAGTAAAACTAGCCAAATCTATCCCCTTATATATCTAAAAAAAATATATTACGCACATGTACACTCACAGCTGTTGTACTGTCTACCAATCTACGGTGTTGCTAGAAACTATGTTATCAATCCGGTTATTATAATGCAAAAATGCATAATAGCCTTCACTATGACCATACCCAACCATTTTTTTTAAAAACTTAAAATTTACAGCTTCACCACTTACTAAACCTTTCTGTCCTAAAAGAACTACACAAATTAATAAATAATAACTCCTGCAATTTCTTAATAACTAGCTTACGTAATAATCAAATTCGAAGAGATATTAATCTGAGAAATAACTTGCATATAAAACCTCCATTCTACAGTTTAAGAAAAGCCGACAAGCTGTTTAATATAAGTTGGCAAACCTTTTTAACAATCTACCAATAGGTATTAAAAATAAAAATTCTTTGAAAGCTTTTACACACAATATCATAAAGCTATTACTAAAATTTCTGCTGCGTTTTTTCTAATTGGTTATTAATAGTCCTATCATTATTATTATTATTATTATTATTATTATTATTATTATTATTATTATTATTATATTATTATTAGTACTCCTCCCAATTCTTATTCATTTTGTTTCGTTTTTCCTTCTCTGTTAATTTGTCTCCTTTACTTTTTCCACATTTGGCCTCAAATTTCAAAATAATATTTTTTTCCCCTTGAGAAAGTGGTAATCCAGAACACACACATATAATGGCTGACCAGAAGGATAAGGTCTAAGGAAAACGTTGGGGATTTTATCACCATTTCCATAAATGTTTTGTAGCTCCCATTATTATTATTATTATTCTTATTATTATTATTTTATATTAATATTTGTTATTTATATAAATATTATTATTACTGATATTATTATACTATTGATGTTATTGCTATTTTTACTATTATAATGTTGTGGTTACCTCTTTCATGAACGTGATGCTACACTCTGGGCAACATTGTTTCGTAATTATTACTAACACTAATATAACGATATTATGCTACACCTTTTATTGATTTTATTATTACTATTATCATCAATTATAATTATTGATTATTATTATCGATGTTGCTACTATTATTATTATTATTATTATTATTATTATTATTATTATTATTATTATTATTATTATTATTATAATAAATGTTGTTATTCTTCAGCAGAAACTAAATTTGTTTTCATTACTGATAATTCTACTAATACTTTTAAATTATTGGCGTTTTTGAAGTTGGATTTGGATTCAGTACTATAAACCTTATTGCTGTTGCTGTTACAATTTTCTATTATTATCATCGATATTATTATTATAGTTGCTAACATTATTAGCACTTCCTTACCATAATTATTAGGATTATTTATTATATTATTACGACCATTATTATATTTGTTAATATCTTCTTCCTCTTCTTCTTCTTATTTTCATCATTATTATTATTAATATTATTATTATTATTATTTTTATTATTATTAGAATTAGTATTGCTACTACTATTTTCTCTATTATTAATCTTATAAGTTTTTAATTAGCATTATCTTTATCACTCATTTAAATGCACATTTAGTATTTATTTTTAATAATAAAATAAAAAATTTATTGAACTACTAAACTTTGGGCTCAATGAACCAATGTGTATCCCTTAAAAGTCCATTTTCAGAGAACTGTACAGTCACTTCATTACTATCATTATTAGTTAGTTAGTAGTATAGGACTATAAATATTGTAATTGTAATGTACGTTCAATGAATAAGTTTGATGATTTTCAATTATTATTCTTATTATTATTATTATTATTATTATTATTTTATATTATATATTAGCATTATTATTTCTAATATTATTCGTATTGTTAACGTAATTATGTTTAATTATTACTATTACTATTATTGTTAGCATTATTTTTATATATTATTACATTACTATATATTATAATAACTTATTAGTATATATATATATTATAAATTTAAATATATATATATATATATATATATATATATATATATATATATATATATATATATATATAATATATATATAATCTATATATGTTTTACGGGGGAGGGAAGTAGCGCTCCCGAGTATTCAGTATACGGGATGCTAAAGGTACTATCTCATCCCGGTGCCCAATGGTTCGCTCGCTTTCGCGCTCACCTTCTATCTACACGGAGTGGCTCTCCTTTACATACATAAAACATTTAACACATCTTAAAAAAAAAAACAAAAAAGTAGCCTCGGAGAAGCCACGGGGGCGGCTTCCAAAAATGCCCCTCATCCACCCTTCCCCCATCACCCACTTGGGAGTTGGTGGCCTCCGTGAAGGGTTGGTGCCACCAGGACTCAGCGCCGCTTGTCCTGATGTACGGTCTTTTTTTTTCATTAATTTCTGCAACATTCGCGGTCTGCACTCTAATTTCCACTTTGTTGAACATCACCTCTCTTCTTCTAGACCTCACCTCTTATTCTTGACCGAAACTCAGATGTTTGAGCGTTCTGATAGCAAACCCTATTCTGTTTCCTACTGTCTCTATCCTCAATTTCAGCCAAAGGCGGTTGTTGTGCAAATGTGCGCAACGATGTCGTTTGTTCTCGTGTCTCTAAATTTGGAGTCTTCGATTTTCACCTTATGGCTTAAGCTCTCTTGCACTCTCGACTAAATTCATTTGTTCTGTTTATTTATCTCCTAATTCTACTGACTATCTAAAATTCTTCGACTATTTAAACTCCAAAATAGAGCACATTCTCTCTTCTTCTCCTTTCTCTGAAATCATCATATTAGGTGATTTCAATGTTCACACCGCCAATGGCTTTTTTTAGTTCTCATGATACAGCTGGTGAACTGCCTTCAATTTTCGCTATCCAAACGACCTTGAGCAGTTGGTGCAGCTCCTACTCGTATCCCTGATCGTCTTGGATGAACCCAACATTCTAGATCTTTTCCTAACTTCTAATCCTTCTCCTTATACTGTTAAACTCTTTCTCCTCTGGGTTCCTCCGATCACCTTCTTATCTCTGTATCTTGTTCTGTCTTTCAAGTCTTCCGCAAGAAAGACCCCCTTCTTACGGAAAGGAGACGTTTCTGGCACTTCGGTGCCGCAAGCTGGTCGACTTGCGGTCGTACTTCTTTGATTTCCCGTGAATGATTATTGCTTCCGTGGGAGGGTCCCTCGGAGTGTGCAGAACGCATTACCGAGGTGATTCTCTCTGGCATGGAGGCGTACATTCCATATTCTTTCCCTTCTACTAAACCTACTAAACCTTGGTTTAACTCTGCTTGTTCTCGCGCTATCCGCCGCAGGGATGTTGCCTTCAGGGATTACCGTCGTCTTCAAACTCCATGAAACTCACGCTACTTATATTTCATCCCGGAATCGTGCAAAATCTTTCCTTCGTAGCACTAAAAACTCTTTTCTCCGTAGAAATACAATAATCTTTCTATTTTTCAAATGTCAACTCTAACTTTGCTTCTTCCTCCTTCCCTCCTTTAATATCTTCCGACGGCACAACTGCTGTTTTACCTTCTTCTAAAGCTGAACTCTTCGCTCAAACTTTTGCCTCTAATCAACCTTAGACGATTCCGGAGCTATTCCTCCTCCTTCAACCCCCTCTAACTCAATTATGCCTAAAATTAGTGAATTTCTTCTAAAGATGTCATTTCTGCTCTCTCTGAGCTTAATACTAAGAAGCGTATGGTCTTCTGATGGTATTCCTCCTGTGGTTCTCAAAACTTGTGCTTCCGAGCTTGCACCTGCCTCGGTAAACTATTTCGTCTTTTTGCCTCTCTACTTCAACCTTCCCTTCTTGTTGGAAACGTGCGCTCATTCAACCTGTGCCGAAGAAGGGGACCCCTCTCCCCTCTAACTACCGTCCTATTTCCTTTGACCTCCGTTCTTCTCTAAAGTTTTCGAATCTATCCTTAACAGGAAGATTTGGAAGCATTCAATTCTTCTAATCTTATCTCTGATCGCCAGTATGGCTTTCGTAAGAAACGCTCTACTGGTGATCTTTTCTCCCTTCTCTCTGACTTTGGTCCTCCGCTCTTCGGCATTTCGGTGAATCTTTTGCTGGCGCTAGACATATCGAAAGCCTTCGATAGAGTCTGGCACAAAGCTTTGATTTCTAAACTTCCCTCTTTCGGTATCTATCCTTCTCTCTGTGAATCTTCTCTCTAATTTCCTTTCCGGTCGTTCTATAGCAGCTGTTGTAGACGGCCACCGTTTTCATCCTTTAAATCTATTAATAGGTGTTCCTCAGGGTTCTGTCCTATCCCCAACACTTTTTCTACTTTTCATTAAATGACCTTCTCTCTATTACCTCATCTCCTATCCACTCCTATGCTGATGACTCCACCCTTCATTTTCCTTCCAGTTTGAAAAACGTCCCACCCAACAGCAGTTGATAGACTCGAGAAGGGTAGCCTTGGAGCAACTAACCTCTGATCTTTCCGTATTTCAAATTGGGCAGAGAAAACATGGTTCGTTTTCAATGCCTCAAAACTCAATTCCTCCATCTCTCCACTCGACACAATCTTCCACACAACTATGATATCTTCTTCGAAAACACTCAACTCAAGCCTTCATCTGTTCTTAATATTCTTGGTGTTTCTTTTTCTCGTGATCTTTCTTGGAAAGATCACATTACTTCTCTCTTCTCTAAACAAGCTTCTAAGAGGTTGGGTGTTCTGAGGCGCCTTCAGAATTTTTCACGCCACCCCAGTTGCTTGCTCTGTATAGGGGTGTTGTTCGCCCCTGTATGGAGTATGCTTCGCACATCTGGGTGGTTCCACACATACAGCTCTCTTAGAGAAGGTGGAGTCTAGGCATTTTGTCTTCATAACTCCCTACTCTTACTAACTCTCT